>CABEEJ010002568.1:0-14394 GCA_901482245.1 Timema douglasi | reverse complement strand
CATCCCCCCCCCCCCCTCCCCCCACACACAAGTAGAGATATATAGTGTGATATAAAAACAATAGTGACATATTACGTCAAATCTCTAATGCAATCCTTAAAAAAAACTAGCTCCATACGCTCCTTTATAAAAAGCCTCTAAGTATCTGTGCAGGCGTTAAAATCGTTACTGAAAATACAATAAATAAGTTATAGGTTTTTATTGCACAATAAGACCCATGGTAAAATATAAACTGGGCTCTCCGATTAACCCCCCTATTTCCTTTTTGACCGCAATACCCTGCTGAGCATCCTGTTCGCTGAATTGTGATGAATCCAAAAATGTTGATCCCTTTTTAACGAGCTCCAATAGGATTACTCTGACTATCGCAGGTTACAGATGGTAGTCCGGGCTTAGGTAAACATGTTACTTCAATGAGGTGTTAAGGGGCTCAGGGCCCACGAGGGATGTTGGAATCAAATTACATTGGAAGCATTTCCCCTACCGAACACACTTTGTGTATTTACCTCTGTGATCGACATGATTTACGGTTGTTACTTGTTAGCGAGATATAAACTTTCTGGATAGAGATACAGGGTGATTATCAACTATGTGTACACCACCAGCCCCCATGAGCAAGCGGACAGAGTCGTGAGTCTCGTCTGATCTGGTTTGTTGGTCATGGGATGGTTATTATTCAAATCTTCAATGATTTTACTGAGATAATTGTCTTTCCCCATGCAAAATTGAACATATGTATTTTAAATGTTATCTCACACACCCTTAGCTCATTATCTTACAATATGCAGATAGCCCAAACAAGTGTAAGACCCAAGGCATGTATTTTTCATAGGCTTACATCTACCCATGTTGTAAGGTGTACAACAGGCTAACTTAATTAGGAATCGATATTAAAACACTGTGCAAAAATATAAAATTATTTATAGCTCGTCTACTTTCTCGCTATCTTACAGTTAAAAAAGGTATTGTGATCGTAAAAAAAATCTAATTCGATATTTTGATTAATTTCGACGTTTTATGACCCCCCCAAATCCGAAAAAGTGGTTTTTGAATTTCCGTCTGTCTGTTTGTCCCTCGGACTAGAGCCTAAACTGTTTTATTTACCTGACTAAAGCTTGGTATCTAGGGTTTTCATAGGGTTGCCCCGAGGGATTTTTGTAATTGGTTATCCAACCCTAAAGTTAAGGGTAGCTGACTGAAGGAAAAAAAGAGAAAAAAATGGTTCCTCAAAATCAGATTTAACGATTTTGATTAAATTTAATGTTTAATCATTGATCAATATTATAAACAAAATGGTTACTCTAATTTTTTTGGAAAAATTACTTTAAGGGTTTCGGTCTGATGGGTAAATTCTCATTTTTTATCACATCTTCGAAACGATTTGTGATATTAAATTACTTATCATCGAAAATATGTAAGTCCATTTAAAATACAAGTATTTTACTTTAAATATATTTTAATAAAACCAATCATTTTCAAGCTAAACGCAAATATATATTTTTAACTTTTCAAATGGTTTGCGACCGTAAAAAAAAAATCTAGCTCGAGATGTTAATGGATGCCGACGTCTCATGACTTCCTGAACCCTAAAAAGTTGTTTTTGCAATGACGTCTGTCAACCCTAAAATTAAGAGTAGTTTAATAAAAGGCGAAAAGAGAACAAATCCTATCTCAATCTCAAAATCGGTTTTAACGATTTTGATTAAATCTCGTATCTAGGCGTTGATTAAGATTATAAACAAAATGACTATTTTCATTTTCCTAGGAAAATAATTTCTAGGGCACTTTACAAAAGCGGAAATTTCCTTATATTCTCAACTATTTAAAATACTAAATAACTTATCATTGAAAAATTTTAGTAGGCTAATATTAAAAATAAAAAAGTTTTATTTGAAATATATATTTATAAAACCAATGGTTTCTGAAATATCGGCAGGTATATTAATACAATTTTGTGAGCTTTAGTTGTACAGAGATACTACTTTAGTTTAACGCAATCATTCTCTAATTCCATAGAGTGAGTATAAGTAAATATTTCAAAAAGTTAATGTTCCTTTTTCTTTAACCTCCTAAGGGAAATGTTTGTACAGCAATGATCTAACTCTACCATTTTAGACTCAATAATCAATATTTATCTTTTTTATTGGTCTAAATTTATAAATGAGTAATTTAATAGTCATGCGATAACCATAGGATGTGCAACCCTAATAAAATGCCAAAAATTTTAAGCGGAAGTCGAAATTTTAACACAAAGTATTGACCCTTGTGTACCCAATATCGATATTTTTTTGGTCAAAATATTGTAGTGAGGACTTTAATTCTTTAAAAAGAAAATCATAAAAATTAAATCTGGGAGTTAAAAAATGTTCAACTTAAGTATAACGCCATTTTTGCTCTGGTTTGCTTGTGTTTATTATTTTATTTGACGTATATAAAGAGTTTTGAGTAAATATCTCCCATTTTAAACAATGGCGTGAGAATGTCCGTGTGGAGTTGCATGCCATTTATTTTGCTTATCTATTGAGCTTTGGAAAAAAGCGAACAGTTATTAATAAAGGCATGGAAATGTGATAGTATAGAATTAAATTGTTAACATTTTAGTAATTGAAAATAAAACAAACTCAGTCGACTTAGAAATTTGTCTGTGTATTGGACAATTCTTTTCTCTGAAGGGAATTTTTTCCTATCATGGGTTAATGACTTTGAGGAGATTAAATATTTGGTTTTACAATGATAACATGTTGTAACTGAATTTAAGTTGTTTACTTAAGGCGCGGCCGAAGGGAGCGCAAGTATTTTTACAGTTTTTATAGAATTGAAATATTTTGGCAAAAATAAATCAAATGTTTCTTTAGTAGCAATATAGAGTTAAGTTTTCTGCTAATGCTAATATCAACAGATCTTGAATATCTGTCAATGGTGTCCTGGAATTTTGTCAAAACTTTTTAAATAAAGAGAATAAGTTTTTACAAAATTCCAGAACACCTTGACAGATATTCAAGATCTGTTGATATTAGCATGTGCATAAAACTAAACTCTCAATGTTGCTACTGGAGAAATATTTGATTTATTTTTGCCAACAAAATGTAGTGCTATAAAAACTGTAGAATTACTCGCGATCCCTTCGGCCGCACCTGAATATGTTCCGATCACGATGCTTTTGTGTTCAAACCCAGCCGGGGCTGACAGATTTTTCTTGAGAGATAATAATCGTAGCACAACTTCCTTTGGAGGGGCACCTTCGGTCTCATGTTGATTTTGGCATGTAAAAGAACCCTGGAAGGTTTGTGAAAATACCATTACTGGCAAAATTGGTAGTCCCGTTCACTCTCAATAATATGTATATTCGCGTGTGCTGATAAAATCAGTTGGTTCGGAAAATACACGTTAAATATCATAAATGAATAAAAAATATTCATCAAAGTTCAAGAAAAAATTAACAATGTTATTTTCTGACAAAATTGATACTATATTATTATATTATTAGGGATATTTTACAAGACTTAACAAAGGCGATATTTGCGGAGAAATGAATTGACGTATTAACACTTGAAAGTAGATCTAGTAATTTTTCTAGAAATAAGATAAGGCCCTTCCCATGAAAATTGGACTGTGCATATTTAAATTGAGATTGGAAATTATTGTCTACCCAAAATTTAAAAAAAAAATTTTGTTGTAAAAACTGTTGTACTGTTACTAACCCCAATAGCTCAATCGGATTACTCAAAGAAAATGTGCAATATTATCCTAGCCATTTTTCCACAATATTTACAAATGTCTTGCATGGCCTATTCCTTTCTTTTTATCCAAACACTAAGCATACTTACATTAATATGGTAGGGAAGAGTAAGGTACAATTTATATTAAATGTACCAACATTATCTTTAAAGGCATCCATTTAAGGAATTAACACCTCAGCACACCCATCCGGGCTTGAAACTATGATCTTCCTATTTCTAGAAAACCAGACAATATGATAGAGACGCCTTTTTCTATGCGATGTGGGTTAGTTATAGCATGTACGGTACATTACCTTCAAATTCAATAGATACTATAGATTAATAGTATAGATACTAATTTAGTTATCAGCTAATTAGGATGGCCTGCATGCTCAGTAAGATTCACAAACCTTGAACCAATATAAGAATAATATTTTTATTTACCACCGCATCTTACTCTCCGTTCGGGCTATACGCTTAAGTACCAATTATGCTATTAAGTTGGTAATTGGGAGGCTGAATTTAGAGGAAGTGAACCCATATTTGTGTGAATGGAGAGTGGAAAACCATTTAGGAAAACCCACCCTCCTTTCACCAGAGTGAGATTCGAACCTCGATCTCCCCATAAACGGCAGTCTAACTCAACAAGCGCGCTAGTTAACTACGCCACCAAGGCAGTGATAAGTGATAACTATTCATAATTGGTAAATCTATTTTTCCGATTCGAAACGAAGTTAGATTGAATATCTGAAATATCTTCGAAGCTAAATCGAAGATTAAATATGTGTATGTTAAAAGAAGGTATTAACTTATGCATATTAATCTAACACTCTACACTAAGTATAATTTAAAATGTGTTTTATTTAAAAACATTCCAAATATATTTAGGACTAGGCTGAAAGATACTATCACCATATGTATCCTCTAATTTAAATACTTAAGATTTTTGTAAAATTAATCATATATTGGTAATTAACATAACTAGTGAGAATAGTATGAATTAAATATAAATGGGCATTTATTTATCAATATTTTTATTGGTTAAGCGAAGTCAAATTTGACAATTATTTGCATTCATTTATTTTATCACCGCACCTTACTATCAGTTCAGGTTATATGAATACAGTGAATTTGAAGTTGACAGATCTTCTAAACAAAGTCAAATTTTTTAAGATTCGCCCTCACCTTTATTTTGGTACACATTAGGTGTGTGCGAAACTTAGGAAACTTTGAATTTGCTTCGAATATTTTTCAACTTCGATCATTTTTCAATAAAAATAATGCTTGTCTCATCAACTACGGAGCTTCACCAATAACAATTTTTAGGACAAAAATATTCAATGTATACTCCATTTTTTCACTTTCTTGATTTGTATATAATAAATTAATGTCTTAACATCATAACGATCAAAGATATTCAAAATTCGTGAATAATTTAAATAATCACTTCAACTTCACCTCGAATCAAAAAAATTAGATACACCAAAGTAGGTTGATGAAAGTATGAGCGAGAATAATGTGGAATAGAGAGAAGTAGACTAAGCTTGCAGTAGCTTCATTGACGTGCAACCAGGTAAACGTAATAATTAGCGGTGAGGCTTGCAGTCCCACTGTGCCATCACGCTGACTCGCAGCCCCCTCCCAGCCCCCCTCGGGGCTGTGTGAACATAATCGGTTTGTCGGGTCTACCGAACACAGCGGGGTACTTACTAACCCCCCCCTCTCTTTCAGTTAACTCTTCTATCCTTCTGTGAAACTTTGGCCGCGACTCGCTCGACGCTTGTGTATTAGCTCTACTCGCCGTCAACACTGATCAATTACTGAGTCTCCTTCGAGCGAACTTGTTTCTCATGCAGTATTAGCATTGGGAAAACCTTTTGGAAAACACTGTAAAACCTCGATATTCTGGAATAGAGCTACGTTAAAAAAAACCAGTATTATTGGCCTCAAAGCCATCCACACGAACTTTTAATGAAATAAATGAATACCTAATGTTCTCAAAAGAAGACAGATTGATTCAGAAGGTGTCATTTTACAATTTACGAATATTAAAATGTAAGGTTTAAGCACCTACTGGGATATGTTACTATCCTTTGCCTCTATTTCAGAGTGAGGCATATTTTTAAATAAAAGACAAATTAGTCGCCTACTCTTAACATGTCAATCTCATACTAGAGTTGATTGCCGATAACGTGGTTCGAATCCCGGTCGGGTGTACTGAGAGCTGCTTTTACTAAATGGTTTCCACTCTCACTCCACGCAAATGTGAATACATTTCCTGTAAAACTATACTTTATTCATGCCTATTCTACTAGCTTAGTTAATGTATGCATATAGCCCGAACGGGTACTAAGATTCGGTGTAAAAACAACTTAAAAAACAAACTCTTTCTTCAATAATTAAAGTTTTCTGAACGTGTGTGTATGTTTATTCTGGTGACATTTCACACCACGCCACTGATTCACATATACTTTTTTTTCTGTGTTTCCTCAAGTGAGGACATAAGTTGGTGTTGCAAGAATTCCCTCTTTAGAATGTATGACTACCATAATATAAATGGCATTGAGAAGTAGCTGTCGGGTGTATTTTTAACCTTTACAAACACACAATACTCGAAACATCTGGAGAAGTTCTTTTATATGAAGACGCGAGGAAACTTTTAACAAACCCTCAACAAGTTTGCAACAAAGTGACTTGCATTGTGTAGGGTTGAAGTGTCCTTCGTCGCACACTATAAGAGCATATCAAGTCGAAGATGAGCATTAGAATATATAGGTTTTCTATCGGTACGGTTGACCGCACGAATGGTTTAACTGGCCCTAAATCGGTAGGTCCAGGGTTGATCTTAAAAATGTACAACTTGCAAGATAGCCCAACCTTGTAAGAGACAAAAACACACTACTCTGATCCATTAAGGTGAAGAGGTCAAGGATGGAAGAATAGATAAGTGTGTTTGCAGTTTTTTTATAGCAGAACGATTTTTGGGTTAAAATAAATCAAATATTGTTTCATTACAAACATAGAATTTAATTTTCTTCACATGGTCATCTCAAAAGTTCTTGAAATATCTGTCAAGGGTGTCCTGGAATTAAATGACAACGTTTTCTCTCCATTTATAAAGGTTGTCATCTAATGCCGCTATGCTGATGACAGAAAATTAAATGTAATGTTTGTACTGAAGAGATATTTTATTTATTTTGGTCAAAAAAAAGTTTTCCTAATAAAACTGCAAAAAGATTGGCCTTTCCTCAAGTTCCCACATCCTCACTAGTATTGTTTGCCCGTAATGGGAAGCTCTGGGTTAGAACCCAAGTTGGATCTATCTAAGGTTTTACCTCTTCTAAATAGTTTACCAATCTCCCTCCACGTAAAGGCTGGTACATTTATTCTAAACCCTACTTTACTCATCAGTACTCTATTAGAGCAATTTATTAAATGCGAACAAACCGCATGGGTGGTAAGAAGAGGTTTTAAGATAAATTACTGATAATTTGATTGGTTATTCTAGTCATTAAATCTGAATACATTAATTCAGTAGATGACATCTTACTAGCTAAGCTAAAAAAATCTACATACAAGAATAAATACATTTTAACATTAGCACATAAGCAGCAAGATTGCCAAAATAACGGACCAAACATGCATAAGATTAAAAACGGATTTAAAAAAAAGATCTTTTCACCGCATTTACCTCTCGTCCGGAACAGATACACTTTAATTACTGTGTTGGGTTGAATTCAGAGGAAGTGTACCTAAATAATATAAGTGGATGAAAAAACTACAATCAATACACCCCCTCGAGATTTGAGCCCCACTCTCCCCATCACCAACAAAACAAGCTGTACGAGCTTTACATTTAGTCAGAATGCACACCCATGCTGATATAATAAGTCAAACATCAAATTATACAATATTTATTTGATGTTAAATATACTCCAAATATTGATATTGATGTTTTCACAAAACCCTTTTAATGAGTTGTATAAGTTTCTTTTCTAGAACCGCGTCTTACTACCTGGTCAGGTTATACGAATATGTACTAATTACTCTAGTGGATGAAGGATGAGGTAGGTTTCATTTAGAGGAAGTGTACACACATTTGTTTGGAAGAAGAGTGGAAAACAATTTTTGAAAAACCACCCTTGTTACACCTAGTCAGGATTTAAACCCCGATCTCTCTGTTATCGGCAGTCTAATATAACAAGAGAGTGACACCTTAGACTATACGTTCTATAATAATCTAATGGATCGTTCCAGCTGAATATACTCAAAGCTAAATGAGACATATGTAGTTGTTGCAGGAATATCTCATATGATGGCTTCAATAACTAACTGGTGTGAAGGTGGTACTTACAATATTGCCCAGGAGCGGGGTGGAATTTATATAGGGGTTGTAACACTCGCCGCTCCTTGAAAAATATTGAGTGTGCTATTATGTTGGAGATTCTTTGATTTATACAGGGTAAGACATTATACAAGTGTGAAGACTCTAGGATATATATATATATATATATATATATATGTATGAACTACTCTTTTAACCTCGCATAGTGGTATCTAATGTTTATTGGAAAATACCCTACACTCGCTTTTATTAGATGCTAGATCAAATATCTGGAGAACCTAATAGGATAAGTTTTAATTGGGACGATTAATTAAAGCTACTTTTTCTAGATGTAGGCCTATACTATAAAATAGTCCTGCTAAAAAAATATATTTTTTTAGCACCACGTCTTACTGCCAGTTTGGGTTATACGCTTGTAAAATAATTACACTAATGGTTTAAGGGATGAGGAAGGTTATATTTATATGAAGTGTACCCACATCTGCATGGAGGGAGAGTGGAAAACAATTTTGTAAAAACCACCCATAGTACACCCGACCGAGATTATAACATCGATCTCCCCATCATCGATCTCCCCATCATCGACAGTCTAGTGTAACACAAGAGTAGCGCGTTAGACCACGTGGCCCACAGCGGGTCTGCTAATATTGTTTTTTCATCAAGATGATATAATCAATAAAACACTCAAGTTGCTAATTAATGTAATATTTTTGAAGTTTTCAAGTGAAAGAAAAATAAACAAATTTGTAAAGTTATAAACTGTTATTTCTCCCTCCAATATATTTACCTCATTCAACCAACACTAGGTCATAGTCTTCTATATATAGTCCGTACCTGAAGATCCTTAATTCAGTGATTGTCTCTCTCCAGCTTAATGAGCTAGCAAGGAGTCATAGTAAAGGTGCGATGTTAGTTCCGCAAATAAAACTTGAAACTCCTAACGGCACGCGTCGTATATTCCTCGGACGCCCTTGGTTCGGATGTTGACGGGTTTTGTAAACTATCTAATCACCTTTGATTCTTGTGATCTAGTTATAGGTTGGTGCTATTTTACTTTGCTCGGGCACCAGGTATTTACGATCCTACCAAAGTTATTGTGAGGTTGTATTATCGACTCGCTTTGCTCGTTGGGGGCTCCGCCACCAAACCCCCAGTGCGTTTTCTTTGCAAGTGGATGTAAATTAATGTGATTCCAGGGCCGTTTTTTGATAGGTCTCACCGTTTAGCCATAAGAAACCTTCAAAGAAAGGTCCACACCGACTTTAAAGTGATTCCGCCATTTTAATTTTTTTTCGGGGTTCTTTTTTTTAAAATTTTCCCATCAGCTACAGGTTAAAAGCTATAAGTTTGCAAAATTTCCAGTTTCTAGCTCATCTGGAAGTGGGTAAACATTAATGTCAGTTGAGTGAGTCAGCCATGTGGCTATAATTAGTAATTTTGAGGTTATAGCTCATAAAAATGGATATTAGAGATGCATGTGATCCTAACGGGTAGTAAGAATCGGTGTTTATATATACATATATATAATAAATATATCCATGTTGTGTTGGCTGTTTATTATCTACAACAATTGAGCTGACATAAGCCAGAACAACATTTTGTCACCGACTAGCCCTCCAATTTCCAACATGTTGGTCAATATCGCCAACAAGTTGTGAATGCGTTAATAGTGTAACACGAGTTGTTGGGATCATAATGACCAACATGTTGTATACAAAGATAAAGGAGGCTTTTAAACAGTGCACCTCTGGGTTGGGAATATTATATCTACTAGTTCTTATGTCAGTTTAGTATATCCTTAAAAAAAAAGGCATTGTTATCCTGGTTTGAGAAAGTGAGAGGGAGCCAAATTCAATAGCATACATCTTTGAAACTGTGATAAATAAATTCTGAAAAAGTTAACATTAAAATATGTTCTACCTCAAACTGATGGCTTAGTAGTTTTTACAATGGATTATAGGGACAAAGCTACTGACCAAATTATTTTGAGTCTCTAATTATTTATTATTGATTAATTCGATCTAGTTTAATTCCTAATCAAAGTAAGTAACTAAGAAGAAGCTCCGATAAGTGAAATCAATTATTATTGTTATTAAATATTTAAATACATGTAAAATCATTTAGAATGGATTTAAAAATATTTTTTTTACAATATTGCCAAAAATGGAGATTAAAAATATATTGGTAAGTCTTTGGCCCTGAAATCGTTGACATAACTGGACTAGAATCGAAACAAATTAGTCAGCGCTTGAGTACCGATTAACCCTTCTCTAATTGTAGTAACCCTACTAATTAGGCCTTGGGGTAGGTCCAAAGTATTGCTACCACTGCCAATTTGAGTTCGTTAATTAGTTATCACATATTATAATATTGTGTTAACATCCAGAATATCACATATAAACATACAAATAAATTATCTGCCATGAAATTTTCTACATATAAAAATATCCATACATATTGGTGGAAATCCTTAATTTTAGTTATAGATAAATAGATAGCTAGAGAAATAGACATTGTGTTGTTTATTTGTAATGTAAATAATAACTGTATAGGTCTTAGACCTGTGGTTATGATTGTAATTTATACACAGGCCTGTTATCCAATCTCTTTAACATTGCATGCGGAAAAAATACGAACCAGAATTAAATAGAAAAGAAGACGAGGGAGACAAACCGTAATGCCTGTTCTTTGGATGCAAATTTGACGTAGCCGAAATGTAATGTAACGGTTTAATTAGCATTTAAATTAGTCAGGGAAGAATTATTTGTGGTAATTTGAGGCTAAGGACGACGCAAACAAGTGTTAAGTACTTTTATAGGAAAATGCAGGATATACCCATAACTTTAGTAATTTAGTTATATCCATCAGGGACATCCACAAAATGGGGCCAGCTTGGAGAGAGAAGAAAACCCTCCACTTATTTTGATCGAGGTTCGACGCAATTGTTTGCAATATTTCAAGATTCTTCTTGGTTTTTATCTCCGTAATATTCCCCAGGATTGAGCAAGGTCAGATGACAAGTTCCCGGGAAATACCCCTTGAAATGAAGATTGTTCTTATTGGCCGAGAGGTAATGTAATTGGGATAACATTTGATGCTGATTGGTTTCTGGGACCAAGTGGGGCCAGTTTCAAGACACGGAGAGCTCCAACTGAGTGAAAGAAGGAGAGGGGAGGTTTGGGTTATATCACAACCTGTGGGCGTTTTGTACAAAATGGATGTGTCCAGTGAACGGATTATAAATAATCAGGTACTTATCTAGGATTCAATTAACGGAGGAGGGCAACTCCACTCTAATGCTTTGCTAGAAGAACCACATCGCTAGCGCTCGCGGTGCTAGTGCCGCAAATTAAAAGATTCGAAGCGGGACGCTACACTTGGAACACAAAGCATTTTTTTTTTGCTGAATGTTAATCAATCAATTATTATTGTATAAAATTCAATCAAATGTAATTAAATCCATTATTTTATAAATAAAAAATGCTATGAAATCTAAAACCTAGAAAATTTAGCTAAACTCCTTCTTTTAAAATAAACGACAAATTGCTAACAAATAGTAATGGTGAATTTTACATGGACTTGCTGTCCACGTTTGCGAATTTCTCTGTGACGTCATTACAAACTGCTCCAAGCGATAGTGCCCCAAAATAGTTTACAGGATCAGCTAGTACTATAAGAGTGCCCACCCCCTGGGGAGCCGTATCGGTGGGAATATAGTCTAAATGTCATACTCATTCAGTCTGGTTTGCTGGTAATGTGCTCGGGCTCAAATCCTGGCAGTGTTTTCTTTCTTTCTAAAATGACTCCTAACTCTCACTACACGCTAAAGCTTATACATTTCCTCAAATTTATAACTTTATTAGCCCTACCCTACCAACGTTATAATTAAATGTTAGCAACACAAACGGGTAGTCAGACATGGTGAGAAAATAAAATTAAATAAGTGATTAAAACCATAATTATATCATTTAGAAGTGTGGCTTAAATGATCACAGGTAATGAAAATAGCTTACTGTGGGTGACACACAATAACTCATATTAGATTACTGTATGACTCAAATAACCTTACAAGGGGTCGAAGCCCAGCGATGGTTGTAATGAAGTGATTTTTCCTAAATGTGGTTTTCCCCTTTGCCTCATCGTAAATGCGTATTAATTTCCTCTGAGTTACACATCTTTCGTAACTTGATAAATCGAGAAAGTTGTAAGACGCTGTACACACACACACACACACACACACACACACACACACACACACACACTACACAGTTATAGAACTATAGTATGATTTTGGTGGTATGAAGAAACTTTTTTAAAATACAAACATATTTATTTTTGCAGCCAACGCTGATGAAATCTTATTATATTATTAGTATTATCTCATAATATATACGAAAAGTTGGATTTACAGATCACACTACACATTACATTATAAATATAAAAATCTTTTTCGTAAATTCCAAACCTTTCAAAAAAGTTCCTTGTTATCCAGATAACACTGTACAGCCACGGCTACTTATGAATACTAGATAAATATATCATTGATTTTATTTCGAGGCTTCATTGGGAAAAATCGACAAATATATTATGAGAATATTTTATAACTAAGTATAGTATAGTTTACTATTTAGTCTCTGTCCACTTTGTGACTTAAGAAGGACAGCTAGTATATATCCAGCTTTCAAGTTGTTTTGCTATGGTTCTAGCGTAGGCCCTTTTAAACGCGTGACGGCAGATTGTATATTATGTAATTAATGTTCTTACATACTTACTCTATAGCATTTGGAACTCTAAAGTTTATTGCCGCACTCACAAAAGTACGACACCGATCCCTATGTTGAGCTAGTCCTATCCAGTCCCACTTATTACACCCCATCTTTATCTTGAGCTAGCTATATCCAGTCCACCTCAATAAACCCCATCCCTATCTTGAGCTTGTTCTATCCAGTCCACCTCACTACACGCAATCTCTGTCAGGTCCATTCTAGTGTTATCCTTCCATCTGCATCTAGGTCTTCCCAATAGTCTCTTCCTATTAGGTTTCTCATTTAGTACCGTCAACATGGTTCTTCTTCCATTCGCGCTGCATGTCCTGGCCACCTTAATCTACCAAACTTGACTACCCGAACAATGTATAGTGATTAGTACAGGGTATGTAACTCATAATTATGTAGCCTCA
This sequence comes from Timema douglasi, assembly GCA_901482245.1. Lineage (NCBI taxonomy): Eukaryota > Metazoa > Arthropoda > Insecta > Phasmatodea > Timematidae > Timema > Timema douglasi. The sequence goes on along the minus strand of CABEEJ010002568.1, from coordinate 1,151 downwards.
GCCACTCTCTACTATTTTTTTCTCTCCCTAAGCACACTGTTTTTGAACAATGTTGTTAATGTTCTATCTAATTAACAGCTCAGTGGTCTTAGACATCTTTGAGAGTATTTTTCTTCTCTGTAATTTCATAAACATCTTTCTTATTATTAGGTGGATTTTTTTTTAAATTTACAATGGTTATAAATATTCACCTGTGGGCAAGCTGTCTAAGATGATAGACTCTCCTTGTAATTGGTAACCGTCGACGGAAATATTTAGGTTTGATTCTCGATCGGGTCTTTAATGCAAATGTGAGTAGGGCCTACCCTTGTTTTTACTAACGTAAAAATATATTGAAATTATATCAAGGGAAGGCTACAAAGGAAAAAGAGGGAAAGTGAAATTACACATATTTTCCAGGAAAACTTTTATATCTCAAACTTCATAAGGACCAAAGAATATAATTTTCCTTTAATTTATTTTAATATGACAGAAACGTATTTTAACCATAATCTAAACTGCATTAGAACTGTCTCTTGATTTTCTAACAAGGGAAGCAACAACTCAATTTCACCGAAAATAGCACTTAACCTCTTTTTTTCGCTGTACCGCTCAAGTTAATAAATATTAATTACTATAGTACACCTCATTATAGTTGTCACGACAGGACCAAACTTAAAACTATCAGAAACAGAGTGACTTTTTGTTGGCATTTTGTGCCGTCACATTGTATTACTTGTAATCGTACACAGGTTAATTTGATACAAAATATTTTTAGATTAAAGTTTGGTGCAACTCACCAATGTACAGGATATTTCCGGGTTAAACGGCTAAATATTGGCAGTGGTAGTGGATCAAAAAACTAACTCAAAATATATTTTGGAGATTTGCTCGTTTTCGCGTCCTTTTTGCACACACAACAAAAAACTAAATACAAACAAAATAAGTAGGAATAAAATATTTTATTTATTTATTTTGTTCAAAGTGACGGCCTCCAACCTGGAGACAAGCATTTGCACCTATCAATGACTGACCAACATTGGCTGACCAACATTGTGCGCGCTTGCGTTATCCTTGATCATAATGATTGAAGATCATTAAAAGGAACTTCATACACATTGTGCTTGAGAGCTCCCTATACAAAAAAAAAAAATCTAATGGCGTTAAATCAG
>CABEEJ010002567.1:42933-107270 GCA_901482245.1 Timema douglasi | reverse complement strand
GTTCAAACGGAAGAGGTATTTAGAAATGGAGTTGCAGGGGAAACACATGAATGAAGACTATTTCAAATGTAAGAGATATTTAGAGGAGGAGGTGCAGAGAAGGAACTTGAGTGTTACGTACTTCAAGTGTAGGATGTATTTAGAGGAAGAGGTGCAGGGGAAGGACATGAGTAGGATGAGAACCAGTTTGGGTCTGGTACGTCTTAACTGTTCCATTTCAAGCCATTCCTCTTCTTAAATGATCAAATATATATATATATATATATATATGTATATATATATATCAGCAGTACATTATTCCTAGCATTAAAACACGTAAAATCGATTTGGGTAGAAACATCAAATTAAATAAGAAAAAGTTCCACTGACCTAAATGACGAATATCTTTTGGCCGTTCTAGAACTATTTGTAAACAAACCATAAAATATAATTGAAGATGGATGAAACATATCATACAATGACATCAAATCCATTTTAGTGTGTACTGCACAAAATCATGAGTGTAAAGAAAAGCATAATGGGATGACCTAACTTACATCCAGTACGTAGAATCAAAGGCAAGTCATTAGTCATCGTCAATATTCATATTCTGAAAGTGATTTAGGTGATGCGTTGTAAAGTTTTATTTAAGTTATAGTATTTCATACAATTGTAAAAAAATGTTTAAATCTTGGTGTCATTCAACTCTACGCACTATAGTGTGTATAATAAAGTGAAGAAAATATCAACTCATGGTACCATTTCAGTGAAAAACAGCAATATGTGGTATGGTTAAGGCGTACTACTCACCAGTTCAGGCGGAAAATTTTTTTCCTTCTGGATCACCACTGTTTTGGAGTCTAGTACACCTTAACCGTCCCACATTTGGCTATCTTTCACTGAAATAGTACCATGTCTTGTGATGATATTTTATTCACTTTATTATGTCTAATATATAAAGTAAAATCGAATAAAAACAAGATTTAAATTTGTTTATTTTATTAAATGTTATATTTAAATAAAATTTGACAACACATCGTCTAAATCACTTTTGAAATATGACTAATGATGGCCTACAACTTTGCTTTATTATACACAATGGATGGAAAATGTCATCCCATGATACTTTGTGTTACATTCATGATCTTGAGCAGTTTGCACTAAAATGGATATGACATCATTGTATATGTATAATCCATGTTTATTACATTGACTGTTTTATTTTATCTATAATTATAAATTTCATTTATTTACACATAAAAGGTTAGTTTAAGATGGGTTGATAGTGTTAAAATAATAAAAGGTTAGGTTAAGCTTGGTTGGATAAGTGTCATAATTAATATAAACTACTAGTTTTGTTATTTTAATGACGGCATAAATATTATGATTTACTTTGTCTATAATTTGGTCGTTATGGGTACCTACTTGTAATCACCTACAACTAGATCATGTTATTTACTATGACATAAAGTTGAGTGTAGTTATGAAGGTTTTTACACCTTCGTAAAGACGGTGGAAATTATTTTTGGGACTTGGTGTAATGTGTCCAAATAGTTCTAGATCGGATGAAAGATATGTCCCTTAGGTGAATGGACTTTTCCTTATTCCATTTAAAAGTTTTTTTTGCTTATTTTTTTGATCAAATCAATTTGTGTATTAAATGTTTGAAATAATGTATGGCTGATAGCAATATTTTTGATACTTTAAGAAAAGGCTTAAAATGGAACAGTTAAGCCATACTAGACCTTTTTTTCGGTATAAATCTTATAGTTTTCCTTGTTTTGATTAGCCAGTACATTTGATATTTATAAAGCATTGCTTTAGGCCTATCCTAAATTTTGATTGGAAGAACATTTATCTGTAATAAAACAATTTTAATAAAATGTAAATATAAATATAAAATAACAAATATGATTGTAAAATGTTATCCAATATTGGCCGCAAATCGAGGTTGACATTTTCTAAGCTGCTTTCTGACCAAAATCAGCTTTTTATTTCTTCGATATCCATTTTGTGTGAAATAAAATGGCCGCCCAAGTTTCCTTCACCCTTAAGCTTGACAGATAGTTCCGATGTAATTATTGGAATTTTAATACCTAGTAATTTCATGTTATATAACTATTTAAATATCGGCTAACTTCACCACGTGTTGAATAATATCTATTACGTTAATGTAAATTAATAAAGATTTCCTATCTAATACAAAGGAACCGTTATAAATTAAGTTTACATTCAGAAATCAATGTTATATACATAGGATAATAATTGGTAAAAATATATTTAGATAACAAATAAGGTATACTTTCATCGATCTGTATTCAATAATTACAAAATTTAGGCCTATGCCGTGCACATTTCTACTTATAGTGTAATGGATCAATAGTTTGGCTAAGCTTACAACTTTGCAATAGGCTGTAAACAAGATAGTTTACATAATTCTATATCTAAAGACACCATCTATTATTTTAAGTGAATGAAAATTATACTGGGATGTTATAAATACTTACTTTTGAATGTAAAAGCTTCCTAAAACTCAAAATATAGCTAAATTATCTATGCCGCACCCGATGAAATGAAAGAGATGTAATTCAATAATCTATCAAGATGGCGTCTAAAAGGGCGGATGAATATTGAAAATAAATGTCATACACTATTAGTATTTCACTTAAACTATATGAATGCATTTTAATTAAATAATCTTCAATAGTTTAATAAATATTTAACTAATTAATATAATTAATATTTGTAATTCCAAATAAAAAGCTATGGGATTATTTTCATATGGTTTCATTTGATTGGTTGTTCTGGAAAAAAGGTCATTGGCTTTTTTTCCGCGTTATCATGAAAACCAAGATATAATTAGAGCTTCTAAGCGTCAACATTGTAATATTATGCGATATAAACCGCTACCTAGTGAATGGGTTAAAAACTTGCAAGGTGTAAGCAATTGACAACTTAATTAAACACCAAAGGCATATACAAAGAAACCATAAAGTTTTGTGTGTATTGAAAGTACGACCGTCTCTTTGGTCTAGTGTACCGAATTCCTGGTTATTAATCCAGAAGCCACGGGCTCAATCCCCAGCGCTTACAAAACTTGTTGATGAAGCAGTGGGTCTGAAACGGAATCAAATTCAGCCTAGTGACGACTAATGATAAGCTACTTTAACAAATGTGAAGTAGCTCCAGTTTAGAAAACTGAGATTAATGGCCATAGGGCTTGTTGTGTTAGCCATATGAGTTATTACACACTCTCCACAAATGATGACATTATCATCTCGAACGGTGACGGCCGCTTGGTCGATATAAATTTTTTTTATATGGTTAAAGTACGGTCATCAAGCAAGCGTCATCTGTTAGGTGGCTGGTTTGAATGATCTAACCAGTACATAGCTTTATATGGGACAACAATTATTTTATTGGAATATTTTTTAAATGATATATTGTGAATGTGGGGAATGCCAGGCCTCCACCGTGGTTCGGATTCCACGTTAAACTGTAGGTCCTTCATTTCATCTCACAATCACCCTACCATTACACATTAGCGTAAGTGCGTATAATCCCGAACGGGTAGTAAGACGCGGTGCTAATAGTAATAGTAGTAGTTTAAATGATATATTACCAATCTTAAGTCTTCACAAATACAATATCTTATTATTTGTGCACTTTAAAATGAAGAATTTCTCAGAGAAACACGCCACTTAGCACAATTACCACACAATACATGCTAGGGCTTTATATCTTAGTTCCATTAAAGCAGTGTATGGGAGAAACACATTCTCATTTCAGGCCTACCACATTTATGACCACTTCTCACAACCACTAATATATATATAAACAAACACGTTGCTACCGTATAGCGATTTTATACCGAGGGTAAAACACAGAAGTCAGGTTAAATGGAGCGAATAGTGAGAGACCACATGCCAGCAGAAATCAAAATGGTACCACGAGGTATGTGATACAAAATTAGTAATATCATGGTTTCCGGGAGTTAAGGGAACCCGTAAGTTTATTTGTACAATAATCCGCCTTTGGCTTGGGCACGGCTACACGAAAGACCGACATTATTTGATGCGCAAGATTCCATCATCACATTGTGTGGTTTGTCACGTTCCTAAAACATTTAAACATATATTTATGACTTGTCCTGTACATCAGTTGGTACGGGTAAATTACACTCTTTTTATATATTACATACTTTTCTTTAGTTAATGTATTACACTAAGACAACGTTAGATTGAACGTATAGAACAATCAAGAACGTAGCATCGGGAGGAAACCAAATACAAGTGTTCCTGGCTGATTGAAGAAAATGTCTTCAGTGCCATTGAAGAAAGAAAAAAAAAAAGATCTAAAAATAAACTTGAATATATATTTTAATTAACCCAATAGCTACATGGGAACTTCTTGTATCCGATTAATATATTTTTTAAACAGATTATAAATACCATTTGAATTAAATTATCAATAATATATTTTCTAGAACACAACCAAACATTCTTGTATCTATTTCAATGTATTAGCATCGTCCACCATTAAATACAAATATTGTTCAACTAAATCTGAAAGATTTCCACCATAGATGGATCTTCACATATGGCTCTGCTCGGGGAGAGAAGATCTTTTGAAATGTAAAAAGAATAGAAAGGTAGCCCCACTTGGAGAAATAAGATTTTGTATTGCCTCCGTCGACCAGTACACAAGGTACATTGTGAAATTGATATTAAAATCGTATATGGTAAAAAAAATTATTGAAACTTAAAACTGTAAAATTGTAAACTGTATTCAATCATAATAAATTCAATTAAATTAAATCTGTCCATGATGTATATTAGCTCTCAGAAAATGTTATTTCAGCGCTAGATCAATCAAAACTGTCACCTCTATACTTTTGAGGTTGAATCAATCTGTGAACTTGTGAACTATCTCTGTTCAAACAGGTCAACTGGCCTCCTCCTCATTTCTCCAGGTCCACTTACATATTTCAAGTTTAAGACTCATTTGATTATCTGGAGCTACACTAAAGTTTGCCTGCCAAATTAAAAAATTTCCACCACACACAAAAGTGTTATGATCTATTTATATCCCCTTTCACGTATTTCCTGGAGTCTCATTTAAAAATTCAAATGTTCAGATATTTATAGTGTTATTTGGAGTTATCTCTTTCAGTGCCTGTCGAATTTCTGTTTCTGATCGCATTGAAAATAAGTGGTTTCTTTTGTATTTATACATTTTGAGGTCATAGCTTCATTTTTTCCAACTCACTCTGAGAAATTTTATATTTTAAGATTTATTTTGTTATATGGAACCGTCCCTTTACCTGTTTGTCCAATTTTAATTTCCTACCTCATCTAAAAGTTGTTTTTAAATAATTATATTCTCCCCATTTTTGGAGCTGATTTAAAAATATTACATTTTTATATTGTTCTTGTTACATGGAGCAATCCTACCATCTTTCTGGCAGATTTCTGCTTTATAGCTCATCTAAAAGCGACTTATCTTTTTCTGGACATCCACACATTTACACACAAACATATATGTATTTACTTTTTGCTTTATATATATTAGATAAACATTAGTCGAGACAAATAATGAATATTTGGACTATACAACTATATATATATATCAGTGGCATGCTTTCAATGGACTAGTAGGACTAGGCTAGTCCCCAGACATTTTTAGTTTATTTATTTTGAGTTAGATTTCCACAGGAAATAAAAGCATAAAATAACATTTATCTGAGTCTCGATTTTCGTCACAAAACTCAACGATATTGTACCGTGGCTACAGACTGACCCGTCACCAACAACTGTTTTCTACTTACCCTATTCACCAGAAAAGCCGAATCCCGTTCAACAACAACAATCAAGCCACGGAACGACCTTGTTGTTCGCACTGCATAAGAAACTTTGGAATGGGAAGTCAGCCACGTCCTCGTCTGTTCTCCAAACTAAGACAATCCGTTCGAAACGCGCATGCGCGAGAGTGCAATTCTAAGTGGATACCAGTGGCTCAGGCATCCATTGTTAACCCCCACCCCTCGTTGCTATGTGAGTCTCAACTGCGCTGTGGAAGAGTGGAACCTTGTGATTGGGTGTCGGTGACGACATGATGATGTAATTCTTTCCTACCTAGTTTCCCCGCTGGGCAGAATCAAATATAAGCTTGTGACCCGTAATGAATGTCACTCTTTGTATGCTGGTTAGGTATAAGGAATACTTGGGCGCATTGTAGGCCCCTAGGATCGTCTTAAACGTAAGCTATTGTTATGGACGGAAATTGATCTTCGACGATGAACATTGTATATTTCAGGTCATGGTTCGAATCCTGGAGGAGTTTAGGAGATTTAGTGTAAATAAAGGAAATTATTCTTTGACCATGAGCATGGTATATGTCAGGTCGTGGTTCAAATCTTGGAGAAGTTTAGGAAATTCATATCTAAATAAGAGAAGTTTAACTTTGACCATGAACATTGTATATTTTAGGTCATGGTTCAAATCCTGGAGGAGTTTAAGGAAATTATTGTAAAAGAGGGAGATTAGACTTTGACCATTATCTTTCTGTATTCAGGTCAGGGTTGGAATCATGGTCATAAGGAGTCAGTCTATCTGAAGTTGTTAAGTGTTAGGTTATTTATATTGTTTACAGTCTGATGACTTTATTTCATTTAGGTTTGTTTACTATCTCATGGCAAATGTTACGTATGAGGTTATTTATATTTTTTACAGTCAGATGACTTTATTTCGTGTAGGGTTGTTTACTATCTCATGGGAAATGTTAAGGTTTAGGTTATTTATATTGTCTACTGTCAGATGACTTTAATGTTATATGTTATGACTACTATCTTCGAGACCTATTAAATGTTAGTTTGATGGAAATGTTAACATACGGTTTTGAGAGCTTTATATTCTCATGGGAAGGTATATTATTTGTACACCTTTAAAGTTTTTAATAGGGACAATTTCCCTGTCTATGTCAGATAATGATATCCTGTTTTGTATCTTTATTTATGAAGAGAATTACTTTGTTATTCATACCCGAGTATTGATATCTATCAAAGTTAGATATACCAAATTGTACAAATTATTCAATGCTGATTATCATCAAAATAAACGAGCCCTCGGGCTGTATTTGTAAACCTTCGCTTGTTCTTGTCTGAACCCAGACTACCTCATGGTTATGTCCATTAGACCTAGCCATAATTTCTCTGGTAAGACAAGGGTGTTGTTGGGCTTGCTGAAGGAGGCTGACATAGGTCCCCTGTGATTACCCCTTTTTATGTTGTAATTTAAAACCTCGCTTTCTGTGTTGACTGGTTGGACTTAGGCCATCCGGCTAAGGTACGGTCCCCACAGAGGGCGTATACGGTTGAACATGTTCTTTCCCCCCGCACTTCATACAACTCCTCGATCTTTTACAATACTTTTTCATATGTCCCAAGTCTCTGCAATAATTATAGAATTTGGTTACAACCAGATAGTCCCTCACCTTTACCCTACTGAACCCAACAAAGATCCCCTTTGCCAGTATATCCTTCCTCAGTAACGGGTCTACTGCCACCACTTGGTTTATTAGTTTCTACCCTCTCCGTCCAGTCTTGAATACTGGGACAAATTCCACTTCAAAATCTTTCGGTTCCCATTCACTTCCGTTGAAGTTTTGGTCGTAGACCGCATCCACAAACTCCTTCCCTGTTAATTCACTATCTATATTGTAGCATATCAAGAGAGGATCCAAGGTTTATGGCTTCGAGAACTTAAGTTCCTTCTTGGCATTCTACATCTTCTTTATTTTCTCAAGCTCTCCCTCACTATCCGCTTCTACTAGCACGTACTCCCCTACCTTCCTCATTAATTTAATACGCGTTTTATTTTCCTTCGGATCGATCTTCCTTTTCAGATAATCCTCTACCTCTTCCACTTTCTTCCCACTGCAGGACGAAATAAGCATCGTGTTCTTCCTCTTGTCCCTGAGTTCGCTAAGCACCTCTCCTTCTTCCTCGCACCTCGACCTTTGGCCAATGGCTGCTACCATATCCTCATACGTGGGTACCTTCTTCGTACTCTTCACCTGTTCCTCCCCCCTCACACTCTCTCTTTACTTCCCCAGCAGCTCTATGCATTTTATTAACCGCGAGTTTTTCTCCTCCAACTTCCGCACCTGCTCCTTTGACCCCTTAAGTTCCTCCAACACCTGATTGTACATCAACTTCGGTAATTCCACATTTAGACTCTCCGTTTCCCCTCCACGACTTCTGACACATCTCTCTAAGCACTTCACAAAATTCTCCACACGTTTGCTATTACTCGCCGACTCACCCATTATCTTCTCCCGATTTACCGCTAGTGGCTCCTCCTCGCTCCCACTGTCGCTTTCCTCTTCTCCATACCTCCTATCCTCACTCCTCCCTTTTTTCATCCCCCTCGAATCAACCATCATTCCTTTCCAAAAACTTTTTTTTAATTTTTCTTAATCCGCCACTGAATTCCTATTCGGCTTACTTCACTGATCATTTATATACCTAGTTCGACCACTCTATCACGTATTTCCCACAAGTTACAGCACTCTAAAGAAATTGTTCCGAAGGTCCACAATTATTCCTACTATCTGTTTTGGTCTGGAAAAACACCAACAAATCAGTAATGACCTCCCATGACCCCAACTTAAAACGTCAATAACTACCAAGGTTCTTACCCGATTTTGCTCTTTCCTCTACCAAAATGCACCCAATTTCTATCCCAATTTTTCTGAGCTACAATACTGCTGATCTTTCAATTCCTTCACCCTCAAAAGGGGGTTCGTTTACTGTCAGCGCACCTGTTATTTGATCGTGCTCAAACTTGTTTTAAATTTTTCCTCTCACCATTCCGCACAAGATGTATATAAAATCTTTACTTAACACTCACTTTTTACCACTTTTATCTGCATCTTACACGGAGATCCATGCACACGCGTGGAGGCCTGGCATTCCACACATTCACAATAGAGTGGAGAAGGTTATATAATGATGAGTTACATACCCTGTAATCATCACCAAACATTGTTAGGATAATCCAAGCTTGCAGATTACAGGGGCCAGGACATGCAGTGTGAATGGGAGATTCTTGAACCTTGTTCAGGGTATTGATTGGTAAACCCAATGAGAAGAGACCATTGGTAAGACATAGACACAGATGGGAATGTAGAATTAGGAATAGGGTGTAATGAGGTGAACTAGATAGAACAGCTCAAGATAGGGAACAGGTGTAATGAGGTGGACTGGATAGAACTAGTTCAAGATAGGGATAGGATGTAATGAATTGGAAATGGTGTAATAAGGTGGCCTGGATAGAACTAGCTCAAGATAGGGATAGGGTGTAATGAGGTGGACTGGATAGAACTAACTCATTATAGGGATAGTGTGTGATAAGGTGTACTGGATAGAACTAACTCAAGATAAGGATAGTGTGTGATAAGGTGGACTGGATAGAACTAGCTCAAAATAGGGATAAGTTCTAATGAGGTGAACTGGATTGAACTAGTGTATGTTATTTTGTTTGGCAAGAACAGCTACACAAGCCATTACCTCCACCAATGTCTGGAATTGGACCAGCCCCTCCACCGATGCCCGAGATGGGACCACCTCCTCCGCCAATATCTGGAATTGGACCACCCTCTCCGCCGATGTCCAGGATGGTACCGCCCTCTCCACCGATGTCTGGAATGGGATCGTCCTCTCCACCGATGTTAAGAATGGAATCGCCCCCTCCACCGATGTCCGGGATAGGACCGCCCCCTCCACCGATGTCCGGGATGGGACCACCCCCTCCACCGATGTCTGGGATGGGACCACCCCCTCCACCTCTGGAATGGGACCACCCCCTCCACTGATGTCTGGGATGAGACCACCACCCCCACCGATGCCTGGGATGGGACCAACTCCTCCACCATTGTCTGGAATGGGACCACCCCCTCCACCGATGTCTGGGATGGGACCACCCCCTCCACCGATGCCTGGGATGGGACCAACTCCTCCACCATTGTCTGGAATGGGACCACCCCCTCCACCGATGTCTGGAATGGGATCACCCTTTCCACCGATGCCAGGAATGGCTCCTCCTTCTATTGTTTATACCGCAGTTCCAAAATCAGTAGAACTACCATATGGTCTCAAACCTAAAAGGAAATGGGATGTTGAAGCTCCAACCAAAAGAGCTAATTGGAAAACGGTGTGTTCAAAACCGAATTATTATTTATTTATTTTAATTTTAACTATTACCTCACATATTAATAGTGAAAATTAAACCGATCATAAATGTAATCTGCACCTTCCACAAGTAGCCTTATCTCATAACAGTTGTTTACCCTGGTTTTGGTTACTGGTAAATCAAAATTTAAATAGTTTAAATGAAGTTTTAACCACCATAATATTGGAGAAATTTTAAAGAGGGGAGCATTTTATGAGCTTTTTGATGCAATATTTATGATCATTTATGCTTAGTCATTAAGTGCAACCCTAAAATTAAAACTCATAGCCACAAATGACAAGGTCGGGATTCAAAACCCAGACAGGTATATGGCATCATGGCAGGAGAGGTAGTGTCTTGACAGCTAGGAAATGTTGCTGTATATCAATTTGCTAAATCACATGATCTGCAAGACCTTGTTTTGTTTGTTGTTGATTATGAATGTCAAAACATTCACAAAAACAAACGATTTATTTTTATTTACTAAACATTTGCACATGATCAAAACATGAACTTTGAAAATAACAGTTTAAATGTTTCTATTCTGTTGAAGTGGCATCTGTGATTAAAATGCTTTTCTAATTAGTACTTCTAAAATGTGTCATGCTCTTCTGAAATAAAAATAGTGAACCAGCCAAAGCAAGGGTGGTTGATGTGTGTCACCCTGGCCACCTGACTTTTATCCTCCCGGTTTTTGAAAACGCCCTTCGTTTGTGCTACGTTAGTGCTACGTTAGTGCTCGATTTTCATCATTAGTGCTGTAAATTTGAGGAACTTATTCACGATTGTTTATGGGTGGCTAGGGAGATATCTCTCTGGCCACCCGGTATAAGAAATAATAGAGATAACCCTTTTTTGAAAACGCCCATTGCTTGTGCTACGTTAATGCTGGTTATTGCTCGATTTTCATTGTTAGTGCTGTAAATTTGAAGCACCCCCTAATTGCCAAAGGCTAGAAAAATACTAAATATTTAAACAATTCTAGAAGCTCTCAATGTGTTTTGTACACTAACATAGGCACCTAGCTGCTGAGGGCAAGGAAATATTATAAATATTTTAGATGTTTAAACACCTCTAGAAGCTCTCTGAATTGTTTGTATGTTAACATAGCCCCCTAACTGCCGGAGGCTAGGAAAAATTTTAAACATTAAACTCCTCTAGAAGCTCTCTCAAATGCTTTTAATGGTAACACAGCCCCTTAATTTTTACTTGTACCTTTATTTTGATATTGTTTGAACCATAAATAAAGCCATATATATTTTGTTCATACAATTTCAAGGGGGTTTGAGCCCCCAACCCTAACTCCCTGACTACGAACTTGCGTTTTCCTAAAAGGAACTGTACTCTTTATCTTTTCACAATATTTTCAGTGATTAGTTCGAACCTGTGTACATTAAATTTATAGGACCAAATGCCCAAATATAATTTTTTTTAAATGAACGAGTAAGTATTAATTTTTAACAAATACACACATACATTCATCATCCTTATAATTCTGGAAACTTCGAGGAAATTAGCGAGTATTTGAGTCAAATCCAAAAGCCCAATATTGATGTTTATTTCTTCTAACTGAAGTATTACAGGCCTGATTTAACTATTCCTATCTTTCAAAACCTCGTACCTCGATGTTTCAGCTACCTACCTGCGAGTGCTACTAGTGAACATAAACTAAGCTTGCAATGTTGGTTTCAGCTTGCATTTAAGCAGAGTTTACACTATGTAGCATGTAGCAATGCTATATAACAAAGGTTACATAGTCATGATATCTAAATTTGCTATATAACATTTGCTAGATACATGTTTGGCATGTGTTAAGAAAATGTATAGCAGAGCAAGTCTTTCTGCAACAAATATAGTTGAGCTCAAAATGATGAGTAGAGAGGAGGCATTTCTCGTGGCTGCTTCTTGTGTAAGTTTAGCACGACTAATATATAGCAACCGTAATGTTGTCCCACACCTACAACCACTTTTTAAGTCTATTTTCCTTTTGGTTAAACTTGTTGGTAATATATTTATAATTTTTTATGAGGCCTTATCTCTTTATGACTTAAATTAACTTTTTTGTTTGGCTTCTCAAGGCGTACCATGGAGAATTATAGTACCACTGTTCTAGTGGCATCCAAATTTTAAAAAATATACTTGGGAAATAGCTAAAATAGCTTTTAGAGACAACTAATTTCCAAAAAATTTCCAGGTGACGGCCAATCTAAATAAAAATACTATCCATTAAAGATTAACCTTCATCAAATATCTTCAGGAATCTTCTATGGCTTAAGATCTTACCGAGCAAGCAACTTGGACCTCCCTCTTATTTGAGCCCCTCACCCTCCACCAACCACTTACAAAGAGCTTCCGGAGCCCCTGTTCTGTTATTAACATTAATATAAGATTTTATTTGGTGTTGATTCCATGGGTTTTTGATTGTGTTATCTGTTTTACTAATATTGCAGTATTAATTTTGTTGTGAAGGGCAATTCAGTTTAAAATTTACAAAGTTTTAACCAAAATAAGCATTCATTGGATTGTTGGGTTGTAAGGTTATGTAATAATTACGCTAATGAGTTAGAGATGAGAGAGAGAGTTTGAATTTAGAGGAAATGCACCAGCATTTATGTGGGGAGAGTGAATAGGAAACCAATTAGGAAAAACCACCCCCAGTAGACCCGACCGGGAATTAATAACGATCTCCCAGTCATCAGCAGGTAAGACAAAATATCAGTTAAATTTGTGATATTAACTCAACGCTATAGCGAGGGGTGGTGCTGGTTTTCTTATATATTTGACCTCGAGGAAATGATTTCAATTTCACCATTTGGTGTTTAATTACGTATACAAAAATACTTAGTTATGCTGTGTATTGATCAAGCAATAAGGTTGGGTAGATCCAAATCCAGATATTGATAAAGGAATTAAGAAGTCTTAGTGGAGTCTGGGGAGAGTGATGGAAGGGATAAGTCCTTGAGATTAGGAAAAAAACTAACCTTTCAGTTTGAAACTATTAAAATGGTAATTCCAAGTACACACTGCAAATTAGTTGGCAAAGAAAGAAGAATGAGAGAGCGAGATTAGATAAGAAGGGTTGAATTGGTGAGAGGACAGCAAACCTGAAGATAAATAATGCATACACTGATTTTTGTCAGAAAAGACACAGTTGGTTAAAAATGTTAGTCAAAAAGTGTCTATGGTCATTTTCCAAAGCGGTTATCTCTACTATTTCTTATGCCTGGTGGCCAGGGAGATATTTCCTTAGCCACTCATAAACAATCGTGAATTAGTGCCTCAAATTTACAGCACTAACGATGAAAATCGAGCACTAACCAGCACTAGCGTAGCACAAACAATGGGCGTTTTCAAAAAGGGGCTATCTCTATTATTTCTTTTACCGGGTGGCAAGGGAGATATATCCCAAGCCACCCATAAGAAATCGTAAATTAGTGTCTCAAATTTACAGCACCAACGATGAAAATTGAGCACTAACCAGCACTAACGTAGCACAAACGATGGGCGTTTTCAAAAACCTGGTGGCTAAAAGTCGGGTGGCCAGGATGACACACATGGGTGGTTGATAATGTTTTACAAACCATCGTATTGTTTGTGTTCATGTGATGTTTACAAACAAGTTTTATTTTGAAACTAATATTTTGTATGGCACTCTACGTTATAAAACATATTTATTTACTTTGGTGGCCAATTATAACAAGATGCAAGTATTACTAATTACTATAGTACTTTTTAATTTATTTGTTCATGTACTATCTCTTGTTGTAACAACTGTAAAACAAAATCATAATAGTTTTATTAATATATTTTATTTTTTCAATTTGTTACAAAAATGCCAATTATACAGTAATCCATAGGGAAGTATTATTAGAACCGTTTGATAAAACTTTTAATTGATAACAAGGTATTAGTAAGCAAATAGTCAACATTTTCAAGAAAAAACCTTCTGCTAGCTGTCATTTACCACTTCTCCTGCCATGGACACATAAGCACATAATTGTTTGGCATGTGTGATTTTCATTATTATTTCCTTACAATATCAACAAACTTAAATAAATGCATTCATTCCCTTTAACTCATCTCTACCGCTTTAATTACGTTATTAATTTTTTCAACCAAATCTTACTATCCATTAGAGCTATCCACAAATCTACACTAATGTGGTAGAGATGAGTAAGATAACATTTAAAGGCATTTACCCACATTTGTATGCAGTGGTGAACTGTTTATAAAATTACACTCACCTGACCTGGATTCAAGCCTCAACCGCCCCATCACTGGCAATCTTCTCTTTTGCAAGAGCGATGCCTTATCACACGTAACCACTGATGAGGGTAATAGGCCTTCATTAAGTACAAATTGTCAAGTTCTTAATAGGTCTTCATTAAACACAAAACTATAACAATTCCAATCAAAAATGTTTGATTGGAACATACCAATCAAAAGTCTGTGAATATGTCGGCCTAATCTGGTTCTTGAACAAAGCAAAAATTTGTTAATATGGTTGAGTGCAATTTTTTTAATTGTAAGAAGCCATCAAAGGTGTGTTATATTTTCAGTAAATTGGTATATGTGTTTTCCTATTTTATGTTTTCTAATATCATTCGTTAAACAAGTTTCAAAAACTAGTTACATTGAACTTGATGCTATCATGACAGCATTTCGTTTTTTTCAAACTTGGGATATTTAAGGTAGCAAATTTAAGTGAATTCTTTTTTTTTCTTTGCCACTACATCCTACCTGTTCAGGTTATACATATATATAAATATATGATAATTACTCTAATGGGGTAGGAATGAGGAAGAAAGTATTTTAGAGGTTATCTCCCCGCATTTGTGTGAAAAGAGAATGGAAAACCATTTAGGAAAAAGTCAACCTGTGGTCCTGGATTAAAGTGCTCACCTCAGGATCCAATGTTCATGGGTTCAAACTCAGCCGAGGCCGACACATTTTTCTTTAGCAATAAAAAATCTGTAGCACAACTTCCTTCTGATGGGAGTAAAGCTGTCATTTCCATGTCAATTGTGGCATGTAAAAAACCCTGGAAGTATGTGAAAATACCTTTCCCATCAAAATTGAGAGGCCCTTTCGCTTTTGCTCATATAAATTCTCGTGTGTTGATAAAATCATTTGGTTTAGAAAGTGCACATTAAACACCTCGTATAAATAAAAAGAATTAGTAAAAACCACCCTCAGACATGGATTAGAACCCCAATGTCCCCGTCATAAGTAATCCAGTCTAACACAAGACCTAACCTTAGACCATTCAGCCCAGACCATTATCCAATTATAATAACTAATTTACCATTCTAGATAACTCCAGAAAAAATGACAGACAAATCTTTCTGGATTCAAGTTAAAGAGGAAGAGCTGGCCTCGCCCGAAATTTTAAAGGGCCTTTCTGATAAATTTACAACAAAATCTGTCATAAAAAAAACTACTACCATTGAAGGGTAAATACGTGTTTTATTTATTACTTTTTTTACAAATGATGAAATCATATTGGATATATCATAACTTATTTTTCTAATGTTCAAATGTTTATGTAATGAAGTCTTTTTTTTTTCCAAATATTATTTGCAGGCCTTCTACAATTTCAAAAAAAAAAATCAAGGAGCTTAAAATTTTAGATGGAAAATCTGCCCAAAATATTTCCATTCTTTTGGGAGGTCTTTTAAAACAATATACATATGAAGACATAAAGAGGAGTATTCTAAGATGTGATGAATCTGTGTTAACATCAAGCATTCTACAATTGCTACTGTCATATCTTCCTTCAGATGATCAATTAAAGAAGTTCCAGGAAATCAAGCCTCAATATAATGAACTAACAGGAGCTGAACAATTTTCAGTAACAGTAAGTTCATCTGATGCCTGAACATTAAGATACATGTTATTTTTCTAAATCTAAACAGATAGATATTATATGTAATAAAAACTTATTCTTTGACTCAAAAGGTTTATATTGGAATATCATTAAAACATTATATATTCAACTTATTAGTGACTCTTTCAAACTGATATAATTAGGTACTGGTATTATTTACCTTAGTATTAATATCAGAGGAAATAATATACTTTGTATGGTGATGCATGAAAATTTCCCATTGTTCGAAAAACATAGAGGAAATTTTCAATTTGTAATGCATTTATCCTCATGGTTATTATATAATCTGGTCGTTCAATCACAGTAGGGCCTATATTTATTAACATGAACCAATATCAGAAAGCATTTGTAACTAATAACACACAAAATGATAGTCAAAGTGCACACTACACTATTAAATTTTTTGTAGTTATTTCCAAGCACATTCAACATGACGGATTAGAAGAGATCAATGCGATGGATCACCAGTGGCAAGTAATATTTTAATCCAAGGAATACTAATATATGATTGTGTTTCCATAGCCAAGAATATTATATTTTTGAGAATTTTATATATATATGTATATTTTTAGCACCTCGTCTTACTACCCACTTGGGTTATATGCTTATGTACTAGGTACAATAGTGGTCTGGGAATTAGGAAGACTTGATTGAGAGGAAATGCACCTGCATTAACATGGAAGGAGAGTGGAAAACAATGTAGGAAAAGCCCCCCTCAACTGCACCCAACTGGGATCAAACTTTGATCTCCTCGTCTTTGGCAGTCTATCTAGTCTAACATGAAAGTAGCATGTTAAACCCCGCGGCCAGCGAAGCGGGCTTCGAGAATATTAATGAGAAGTTATGTTGAACCGAGTATTCTTAAGTAACTGGATGGTAAAATGTCCTAAACATAATTGCTGATTAAATTAATTATGGGTGTACAAATCGAAGGGGCTTCAGGGCTGCAAGTCCCCCTTAAAAATTGAGATAGACACTGAAGTTGCATAGCTTGGGTTCTAAAGGTGCCTGATTGACTTGGATCAAAATAGTTCCTATCAAATTATCTTACACATGTGTTTGGGCTTTACTGTGGGTAGCATAATCTAATTTGAATCGTGATTTGTTAAAAGGGCATCAGTCACTATTTTGGCTATTTTCATGTTTTCTACATTTTGAAAACTACATTATTAGAGCTACTATTTAGTACTAAAAATACCCCAGTCACTGCATTCATATGTTTGTGATAGGAGAGTAAAGTTTATGGATTATGTTATAAGGGCATCAGTCTTTGACTCATGCCGTTCTAACAAAACACTTCTGGTAGCACACCTGTACGTTCAACTATTTACCGCCAGTTGTTGTTTTGTTGAAGATTGTGGATACACCTTGGCGAATTCACTTTTTACACATCCATTTTACTAAGATTGTTTAAAATCAGTTAACAGTTAATATGAGTTAAAGTGAGAGTGCTGAAAATGTTACAAAACATGAAAGAAAACACAATACAAGCAAATAAAAAGGGCTAATTTAATTTCCGAAAGAGCCTTAAGTCTATTTGATTCTAGCCCCCTGCAACCACCCTCCCATACCCCCAACACACACAAACCTAAAATGCCCCTACACCCCTGAAAGTAATTAAGTAATTACTAGCGTTTAGTGCAATTCTTTTCCCCCGAGTTTTATGGAAAGTGCAGGTTGTGGTGGGAGTTATGAGGGAAGCGGGGGTTCACAATGATATAAAGATAATTTTCCTTAAATAAATTACTCTGATGTATATTCAGAAATAAAGGTGGCAGACATAAGACCAGCATAGTTGAATGGTGTACTAATCATGTGATTGTGCAGCGTGAGATCATTTTTAGGGGACTTGTTTATCTGTTTGAAAATAAAGCAAACATTTTTTAGTTGGTCTCTTTAAGTTCAATTTCAAAATTTTTCTGGAGTATTGTAAAGACAGGGTGACAACTATTTGTTTTACTTATCTAACCTACTACCCAAATAGTTGGAGTATGTTTGTTTTTTAAAAATTGAATGTAATACATGAAGAAACATTCAGTTTTTTACTAATTTGATAGGTTGTCAACCACCCCTTCAAAGGTGTATTATTCGTTTGAAAGATCTAGGTAGCTACAATTATTGCTCTTGGGGGTATTCATTCCAGCTGCATTTGACTTGGGATAGTATAACACTGAAATATTATAAGATGGGAGGCTAGGAGATGTAAAAATTGAAGATATTATCTAGGAATCAATGGAAGTCTAGAGGAAGAAAATCCTTCATAGCTGGCCTAAATAAGTGAAGAATCTGATGTGTTGTTAAATATTCGGCCAAGAAGTCAAACTATTCAATAACTAGAATATTGTTCTTTTGAAAAGATTGTTTGTCATGTCTGTCATAGTTGTTCAATCATTTTATACCACTTATTTGAGCTAGAAGATTGGTTGAAAAAGAATCCCTGAGTAGATGAAAGCAGTTGGTGGTTTTATGGGCAAGTTCAGAGCAGTAGTTTATTATAGAAATCACACTAAGCAATTTCGTCAGAAAGTTATGGCCTCTGACCAAATAATTTGGAGAGCCACATTTATAATATCAACAGTGTTTTTCTAAGTTATAGGATAGCTACAAATCATAACACATTGAGCATATTAACTAGATGTGGTTAATATAAATAAGTGTATGTATGAGAGTGGTGTGATGATTTACTTCCTATGAACGTTATGTGCTGGGTCACTAGACATGTTTTGAATACATAATACTTTACATTGTCTCAATCTTGTATTTGAATAGTTTAACACGGTATTTCTTCAAGTTTGCTCCTTGGAGCTTCCAAAGACCCCTTCAGGGGCTTCTCAAGACCTAAGAATCTTTGTGGGGCTAAAGTTTCATTATATAATTCAATTAAAACAAAATATTGCATCATATTGAATGCAAAGACTTGCTAAATATTAAAGAGATTTGCAATAATGTTAAACAATGCCTCTATTCTAATTTTTAAAAAAAATTGTAAAAAAATAAAATGTATATGTAGGCCTATGATTAAAAATAATTGATTAATAAATATATATTTTCAGATTTTCTCAAAGTTTTAAATTCTAATGGAGAAAGCATCGCTAGATAGAATCCACTCAAGCAAAATCTTTTTGGGGCTCCACAAATTTTTTTAGGGGCCAAAGGGTTCTGGAAGTTAAAAAGTTTGAGAACCACTGGTTTAATGTATGTCTTCTGACCCTTCCTTGGGCAGCTAAGCCACTCTAGTGTGTAAGGAGAAAGGAGGGAGATGATAAACCTTTACAAAAACAGCGCCCTCAAGCGTCTGGAAGGTCTTGGTGAAGGAATAAACTGGAGCTGATAGTTCAACAAGTCCATAACTGGGAATGTATAGACTTCAGCAATCATTGACATTTTGCTGGTGATCTTTTAATATTCATAGCTAGTGTGGCATTGAGTTTCAAGCCTGGACTCCAGTATTGGGATCCATTTAAAATATTTTGGCAGCAGAGTATTCTAATTTTCCTAATTATCCTTTCCTGATTTGTTAATTTTACATTTAAATAATTATTTCTCAATAAATAAGAGTATAACAAGAGTGGTTAAAGTTGCTTATATTTATAGTTCACACATATATTATAATACTTTTTATTGTGTTAAGAGAATTTTGAATATCTTTTCTTGAAAAGATCATGTTAAGTTATATGATTGTTCAAAGACAAATGAATAACCCATTATATCCATTTAAAACAACAGGCAATTTTACCAAGCACTTGCCAGCTTTGAGCTGGAAGCCAAAGTGATTAGTATGAAATTTTAACCCAAATTTAGTAAGGAAATAATTAATGTGATTCGCATATACAAGAGTGATAAGGGATAGGTAATTGTTAATGATAAAATTAGTATTTTTTTTAAGGTCCGTGATAATTTCTGATATTTGTTTAGCATCAATACAATTTTTCCTGTATTAATATTTTGGGATGTATAATGCACATGCATATGAGTGCTACTGCACGATTTAATTTTTCAGCTATATTTTACCTGTTTGGATGTCCCAGTGTAAATTTTTGCGCCCGGGCGAGATTGTTTTTTGGTGCTTTCCTATTTAACCGGAGGATAATAAGAAAATATGAAAATAATCCCCAAACCTAACATCTCCAGATATTACTTAACCTGGGTGTGATATAAAAATATTCCCCAAGGCTAACATAATCTTACCACACTCCGGTTACTTTAGGTAAAGTGGGTGGTCTGTTTGGCTATATTCTGAAGAAATTTAATGCTCACACAAAACTATAAAAAATACTGACCATAATATACTATCTTTCTCAAGCAATGTTTTGTGTACTCATTGTAGGTGTCCCCAATTGATCCCATGTGCACACATAAAACCATTTTAACCAGCAGAGGACATAACTGTAACATTCAATCTTGTAATATGAGGAGTGCCAGTAAAAATTTGTGTTTCAAAAAACACGTCTTTGCTAAAGCTAAAAGAGAGAAACAAATTGATTTTTCAATTAACATAGTTTTTATTCATTATTTTCTGTACATAAAATTAACTTTCTTCATCTTATTTCAGATATCAGACATTAAGAGGTTGCAACCGAGGTTAAAATCATTAAGCTTCAAAATGCAGTTTAATGAAACCATCAATGAAGTTAAACCAGTGAGTATCCCAGAGACAATCATCTATTCCAAAAGGTTTCACGCGTTCCTGTAGATTCAAAGTTTTTATTTTTTATTTTCGTTTATAATATGAAAAGTATTTCTCTTTTTTTAAGGGGTTATCTTACTATATTGTGAGATAGAAAGTCATAATTACATTTTAACCAGTTAAACTGAACACCGATATGATATGGTTTTACACTCCTTTCCCCTTCCTTCTCCTAAATTACACCAAGGCTGCTTTAAACGGACCTGGAGCCCTGGACAAACTTTGTTTGCATGACTCCCAACTACTTGCCTCATCTCCACTGCTAAAATTAAAAACTTATTTTTTTATTAATTAAAGTGTATATAGTAGTTTGCACCTATATACCAATTTTCAGCCATATAAGGTTAAAGGAAATGCCATAGCGGTTAAATATGTGTAATAGCTAATGTTTTAATTAATATCTTATACATATAAGGGTTGGTTTCTCCCCAACTCTTCTTTCTATTAGCTTCCCCAATGAACTTGATCTGTATAAGGGTACAAGGAACAACTGTGCCAAGTTGGCATTAAATCAGTTCATGCATTAAAAGTTATCTTATAACATATCCACCAACGATAGACAGATGCATATCGGTGGAGTTAAAACAGAGAGCCCCCTTCACTCGTTCTCACTCGTTCAATAAACCAAACCACATGATTAGGTTTTTATCTACTGTCACACTCTGACAATATGTCCTAGATTGCCTATGCATAGAGCCTATTATACCAGCTTGCAAGCAAAAGTTTCCCCCTACCCCAACTTGTTTTTCCTCACTGTCACCTAAGCAAGCGTGGGGACCCACAAATAAAGGTGCCCTGTGTAGTCACACCGTTAGCACACCCCTAAAGGTGGCCCTGAATTACACTACTCATATTTAAATTCAAATTCAATATTTTTTTATCGCTGCATCTTATTATCTGGTCAGGCTGTACACTTATGTACTAATTATGCTAATGTTTAAGGGATGGAAAAGGTTAAATTTAGAGTAAGTGTACCCGCATTTGCGTGGAGAGAGATTGGAAAGCCATTTTTGTGAAAACCACCCTCAGTATACTCGACCGAGATTCTAACACCAATATTTCTGTCATCAGCAGTCTAGTATAACAAGAGTTACACCTTAGGCCATGCAACCATCAAAGCAGGTAACTAAGTAATTAACCTTTTGTTGGGTATACAACTAAAATAATGAGCCCGATGACTACACACCACTATAGATCTGTATGGTTAGCGAGATCGAGATCTTTCAAATGTAATGTGTATGTTAAGTGACTAGGAATGTGCCCGACTTACCCAGGAGGCCGGGGTCAAACCCAACTGGCCCCAAGAATGGTGTGACTGAGTCTTATTAAAGAAGCTGGGCTCTAGTTTCAACCAGATGCCAAAGGCCACTCTCCATATTTTAATGAATATCAACACACACAGATTACATATATTACAAGTATGGCACTGTCTCTATGTAGGAGACCACATTTCAATTTCTGTGTCCTGGTGTCATTTTTCATTTGATTCAAATTAATTGAAATGTGGTCCCCTACATACGGACAATGCCATACTTGTAATTTCAACCTGTGTGTTGATAGTTATTGGAATTTCACTTTAAAATTACAATCTTGTATTGTATACTTGTCAGCATAACTGCCATCCCGAGTCGCAGATGGCTGTGGTATCTGATAGTTTGCGATACTATTGGTTGCTCATATGTAACTGACGATTTCACACGTTCATCATAGACTCAGCCTTAAGCTATGTATGAAGAATTATCCTGGGCACAGGACGAATCCTTGATATCTCAGTGGTAGAGCGTTAGCACATAAAACCAAGGGTCCCAAGTTCAATACCCATGCTCAGATGTCATTTTTCAACTAATTTAAATGATTCCGTATTATATATAAATTATAAGATGTAATGTCCTTTAAGTGTGCAAAAAAAAGTTTAAACTGGTGCCACAATCTTAATTCGAAGGCACATGTTTAAAATATATATATCTAAGATATTACTTACTTACACTATGGCATTAGGAACTCGAAAGTTCATTACCACACTCACAAAAGTATGCCACCTATCTTTATCTTGAGCTAATTCTCTCCAGTCTTTCTCATTACACCTTATCTCTCTCAGGTCCATCCAAATGTTATCCTCCCATCTGCATCTGGGTATCTAAGATATTAAGTATTTAAACTAAATTAATCTATAAAAATAAACCATTTGAGAAATGCTAGCCATATCTCCCTTGCATACAGGTTGTGGACTAAAGCTACCCACAAATTTATTGCATTACAATTGCAGGATTTTAGAACCAAAACAAATTCAATTCAAAATATGTTTCATGAGACGCTATTGATTTGCGGAGAATAGAGTAAACACAGGCTTCACGGCTGGCAACTCTACTATAGGAAGCATAGGCAGATGTAGTAGGATAACCTTAATTTATCTTTACCACCAATTTTGGGTTTTAACTTTATTTCTTCAGGCTGTTGTTGCTGCCATAGCAGCTTGTGAAGAAATCAAAGAAAGCAAAAAGTTCGCAAAGATTTTGGAATTAGTACTTTTAGTTGGTAACTATATGAACACCGGTTCAAGAAACGCACAGGCATTCGGTTTCGAAATAAGTTTCTTGCCAAAGGTTAGTGATTTTATTAATTACATTCAATTCTTTGTACTAATATATTAAAATGTTGTATTTAGATTAAGGTTTATGTATTATAAAAATAAAATATGTTATATAAGAGGTAGAGCTGCCATACTAAATAGCTGATGTATATAATAGAAATATTCTTAGTTGGCTCAGTGTAGCTTTATTCCAAATTATGTTAATAAAGCCATTCTACTCTTAAACACTTTATAATCAAAGAATTGAGTAATTTTCTTCTCATTTATATTGTAATAATTTTAGTTTGTATTCTTTTTTATTTACAACTCTGACTCCTATTAATACTTGGGCCAGTGTTACTGTTGAATATAATATTTTATCTCCAGCTGGCGAACACTAAAGATTCCGAAAATAAAATGACTCTTCTAAACTACCTAGCCAGCACTATCGAGACTAAGTTCCCTGACCTAATCTCGTTTGATGAGGAACTGGGGCATGTGGATAGTGCTTGCAAAATCTCAGTGGAAAATATTCAGAAAACACTCATGCAGATTGGTACTAGTATAAAACATCTGCAAACTGATCTTACTAACTCCAAAGTTTTGCAGGATGAAGAGGACAAATTTTATGAAGTTATGGAAGTATCCTTTGAAAAATTCTGCTAAGAAATAATACATATTATTTAATATATTATTATTTTATTTGTAATTTTGAAGGGAGGTTGAACCCTAAGGACCCATTTAGTAAGTTCATAACAGTATATTGTAAGAACGTTTTAATGTAGTTCATTGAACCCATTATCAAGAAAAAAATTTGTGTAATTTAACTATATATATTTTTTCATGCATTACAGGTGACCTTTTTATGGCACTCTTATAAAAGAAGGTATTATTTTCAATATAAAAGACGGTACAGTAATTCCTGCTATAGCGTTGTCTATTAAAACGTTAATAGGGTGTGACCTTCTTTTTAATTAAGATTGTATCTAACTGGCTATAGCGTCATGTCTCAGCTGATTGATTCAGGCTTCAAGTTTGAATTGTTCGCCGGCCAATTCCCGCTCGCGCTATGCAATGAGTTATGCAGGCCATGTCACAAAACCTTCTTTTCACCCTCCTCCTATCTTTTACAGTCATTGTTGTGCATGCAATTAAGTTCTATGTGTGCACCTTGCTCATGTTTATCTTTCTTTGTGCATGTTTATAGATTATGTGTCTCTTATACAGTAGTTTAAATCTGTCAGGAATGGTGTCAACACATCTGTATAGTTCATATACAACTTCGGTTGCAAAGAAAAGCAGACAATCACTTAGCCTAGTTGAGAAAATGGACAGTGGAAAATGGTCAGCATGGAGGGCCTTATTGTTTCCAGGAAATCTACAATGAAAATAAACCTATAGCTAAGCAACCAACTCTCTTACAATTTCTCTCGGCCAGCGGCCATTACAGTGACACGGGAGGGTTTGGGGAGTATGAGTGCTGAGCCAGTCCCGTCCACATCCCAAAACTAAATGTCTTGTAGGTAGACTTAAATTTTATAACTTTTTTTCTATAAAGTTGCATTTTTCAGGAAGGTAACTCAACATTACTGCAGGACTTCTGTATTTAAATGCTAAAATAATGTTATGTTTTGTGAGCCACCCAATATTTGACATAACCTTTATTTAGCCATTTTCAACTGAGGCACAAGATCAATTTGATACTCTTCAAAAAATGTTCAAAAATATGGAAAAAATATATTCAGATTTATCGGAGTTTTATGTTTTTGACAAACAAAAATATTCAATGGAGGAGTTATTTTTGGACATCAAAACTTTTAAAGATGCTTTCATTGTAAGTTGTTTATTTTAATGATCATCTCCAAAATAAACTGTATATTTAATTTTCTTTCATAAAACTTGCACTTTCTGAAACAAATGATTATATCAGCACTCAACTTTAAAATTAACATTACTTTATCATATTCAAATCACCCTGTCCCTTTGCCGTTAACCCATCACTGTAAAAGTGAAAGTCCCAATTTCATCACTGCTTCTGCTTCTTATCTCTAGTAACCTTTTATATTCACTAGATAATACTCCATAATTATGAATATAGTAGTCACAAACTGAGAAATAGGCACTCGCATGGTTGCATTCACTTCATGATGGGTATGTTGAGATGTTAAGGTTACCTGAGTTAACTCCATTGCTTTTCACATCTGCAAACAAGTTATCCTTAATTCTTACACTCCCATTATAAATTTCTCCCTCAGGACCATTTCTACACTTGTACCAAAAGAACATCTAGCAGCTAAGTGATAAGCTCTAGCCCTCCAATTTGTATAGATTCACATTACTTGATTTCAACAACATAAAATAAGTGCCTCTCAGTAAATCTGGACTTAAAGTGTGTTCTGCCTTCCTGCTCATTTATCAATAACCAATTTAAATTCATACTGCTGCATGTTAAGCATAATAACTCTTCATTCTTTAAATCATTAACAAGGGAAAATTTCAGTAACCTTTTCTTGAAACATTCCAATCATCTACTGTAGAATTAAATAGAATCACTGACCCTAAATAAGTCCTGTATTCATTGCTCCTATGTTTAACTCTTCTTGTTATTATGTTGTTTTGTTCATAATCCTGTCGGTAGCACCATTTGTAATGTTGTACTAAATAACCAACAAAGGCTACACTTATTTTACTTTTATTAGGTTTAACTCTATGATATATACACAAGTAGATGAGTGAATAAACATTTTACTTATCGTAAGTGACACTCAATTGCATTCTGATGCTCTGGACATTGCCCTCCTCATTACAACATACATTGTCCTTGCCATGGTCAGATTAGCCTACATTGCATGACTAAGACATATAACTTATAACCAAATGATTTTTATGCATTCAATACCGATACAATACTGTGTTGTATTGAGTAAGAATCCTGAAACAAAGTATTGAGTAAATATATATTGGTATCAATATTAGTAGGGTATTTCCAGATCCTTATTATTTGCTCCTTGTTTCCAGTCCTTCGTCAATCACTTCTTGTTGTAATTTACAGTTTAATAATGTTCATTCTCATTATTTCTTGTTTACAAATTACAGCTAGTTACACCCTGGCCCTGTCGAGTGCATGTCTAAAACTTATTTTGTGGGATAGTGGGTGGGATGGCATGGCGTGGCTTCACAACCAACAAATTATCTTTACGCGCCAACAAAAACAGATGGATCACGGAAACATTATATGGCACTAGCTACTGGACAGGTCTTGCGGAAAAATCATTCATTTGGAAATATCAGTTTTCTTGAGAAAATGAGTGACATTTTTATAATAATATTTTCAACGCCTCTTCTAAGATAATTTATCAATGTTTATTGGGTGTTACAATTTCTTATTTTATGCTATGCAGCCGGGAGTTTTTTATTGATATTTGATAACTGTCAAAATTACAGAGGTGCATATATAAAAAGTATAACTTATTCATCATGCTTCTATTTTTGAACAAAGCGTTTCCGAAAAGAAAATTGCAAAACAGTAAAAATTCTTGAAGATAACCGTTTGTTCCTATGGCTCTGCATTTCCACGCCAAATGAAAAGAGCCAATTGCTTTAAGTGGGCCACAATGCTGCTAGTTCCTGCTGAGAGTTCCTATCCATTATTATTACAATAAATACTGCTAGTTCCTATTCATTCCTGTTGTTGTATAGAAGTAGGCTTATATAACATAATTTAATAGAAACATTAGCAGAGACAAGCTGTAATTTTAAGCTGGGGTAAAATTAATTAACAAAAAAAAAAATTAAAGTAAGCCCATGGAAAATCAGATACATTGTTCCCCATACTACATTAGTTAGAGAAACTTTACATTGTAGCATATGGTCCAATAAAATAAAATAGGAATAGCTGTTTCCAAAACATAATCTAGGAGAATGATGAGCCATAAATAAATAATACATGGTGTTTAAAGAGTACATTATAGGGATTACACACACAAAAAACAAAGTAAATCCACTGATGCTTATCAAATATTAATAAACAAGAGTATATGTTTTAGAACATGTGGGGGAGTTTCAAATGCCTTAAAGGAAAAACGCCATACATTTTATAGCTTGTTGTAGCTCTACAAACTTACATATTATATTAGTTTTAAACTTTTGCCCCTTGAAATATTTCATGCCCAGCATTTTGAAACTCACTTATCAAACCTAGCTTTAACTTCCCATTCAGAACTCTAAATTTTTTTTTATTACAAAGGAATAAAGCAAAGCCTTCACCTAAGAAATATTTCATAGAACTTCAAGTGAGTAATTTATGGCATTGTAAAGTGGCTATATTACATGAATGTGTTTTGTAGAGTGGAAATATTTATTCAGCTACATTTTAGGACCAGACATAATGATCTTAGAGTTATAAAATGATATAACATGAAAAATACAGAAATTTTGGAAATTCTTGGATGTGTTAGTGATGTCATTAGTGTGGTTGTATATTACCTATCTAGGATGTGTATGAGATGTCTACTTGGGGTAAAGATCTCACTCACATCTGACAATTAATAGTTATAAGAAATGCATTCAAACCTTTAATTTTAGTGTTTGTTGAGTCATACATACAATGTGTTCTCAAACAACAGCAAGCTCATAAAGATAATCTACAAATTCGGGAAGCAGAGGATCGAGCAAGGAGAGCTAAAGAGCTTAAAGAGAAGGCAGAGAAAGAACGGGAAGCTAAGAAAATGCTGGTTGACATGAATTCGACAAAAACCCAAGAAGGTGTTATGGATAGTCTTCTTGAAGCTCTTCAAACAGGCTCAGCTTTCACCAGAGAACAGCGTCCAAAAAGAACTCGTGCAAAACCTAAGGGTAGGTAACTAATCTTTATTCTAATGATTTCCAAGACACTTATCACATTTCTATAACTAATGTCTAGAAATAAATAGTTAAAGGAAGCACATAACCAGGGCCCAGAAGTTGATTACATTGCATCTTTTTTCTTTGAAGTCAATCGCAATGCTAACTTGTATATAAACACATTTTATGACGCTCTGATATCGAAAACATTACTTTTATTGTGCATATTTTTGCATTTTTAGGTTTTTTTTTTACAGTTAATGGCATTTTTTTTGCTGTTTTTACTGTTATCGTGAATTTTATATAATTTTTAAAATCATTACATAAAAATAGTAACTCACAAAGGGTAATGCACAAATTCACAAACCCATTATTTGAATTTACTTAAAGCATTAATTTTCTCTTGTAATTATTAGTACAGCTGGACATGAAACAATGAGCGTAGCCTAATGTTTTCTGACAGAGCAGTACTAAATATAAAAGAAATTAAGCGAAAGTACATATATTTCTAGATTATTATCTTGTTTATGTTTCAATGGAAAACCCCAGTGCTGGACAACTTGCTATCTTTGAATTTAAGGAATGTAAGGCTTTGTTTAGCTCACAATTTACAGTCACAATTGTTTAGAATGTGGCCGTTAGTTGAGTAGATTAGTGTCAGTTTAAATTGTATTTCTAAAGCTTGTTGACCTACTACTGGTTAGTTTTAACATGAAACTTGGCCACACAGGCAGGGTGACAAAGAGAGGAGAGGGAAGGATAATCCCCTACGAGTGCCAACTGTTCACTTGTCCTTGAACTAGTCCGCGCATGTGTACATGTTGTTGTTTTTTTTCCACTGCGCAAACCCCAAGAGTTTCATGTTAGGCCTGTTGTACTTTCATGTATTTTTGTATTTCAATGTGAGCAGGATGCCGAAAATCAAATCATCTCAATCCTCCCATTTATGACAGTTAGTTAACAAATTTGGTAAAAGTGTTTTTTCTAAAGACGGGAGAGTATTATTTTGTAAATTGTGTGAGTCGATAGTTTCATCAGAAAAAAGGTTTTCTGTTACTCAGCATATTGGTTGTGAGAAACACAAGAATGCTTTAGAACGGACAGTAACAAAAAAATTAAGATTGCTGTTCCAAACTGCTTCAACCTCTAAAACCAAATCATCTCCTTTTAATCAAGAGTTGTGTGAAGTATTGTTGTCAGCTAATATTCCACTCATAAAAGTAGATCATCCTAAATTTCTTGAGTTTTTAGAAAGACGCACAAATAATTCTATACCAGATGAATCTACTTTGCGTAAAAGCTATGTGAGCTTGTGCTATGAGAAAACTCTAAATAAAATACGAAGCAGTGTGTGTGTGGGAAAAAAATCTGGGTGTCAATTGATGAGACAATAGATGTTGAAGGCCGCTATGTAGGTAACGTCGTTATTGGAACTCTTGAACTGAATACTGCTGGTCAAACATTTCTCTTGAATACAGAAATCTTGGATAAAGCCAACCACTCCACAATCAGCAAGTTGTTTGATAAATACATGTTTCTTCTTTGTACTGATGGTATTAAGCACGATAATGTTCTTCTTTTTATGAGTGATGCTGCTCCGTATATGGTCAAAGCAGTAACTATAATTAAAGCATTATATTCTAAAATGATTCATGTAACATATGTCTCTCATGCAGTTCACCGAGTTGCCGAAGAGGTGAGAAAGAACTTTGGAAATATTGATCAACTAGTGTCAAACGTTAAAAAAGTATTCTTGAAAGCGCCTTCTAGATTACTTAATTTCAAGATGGTGGCACCTGATGTACCTTTACCACCTCAGCCAATAATTACACGATGGTGCACATGGCTTCATGCGTGTTTCTATTATTGTGACCATATTCGTGTTTTAAAAACAGTGGTGAACAGATTTGACAGTGAAGTATCTATCAATATTGCACAAGATATGCTCTCATATCACAAAATTGAAGGAAACTTGGTGTAGATCAAGGCTAATTTCAGTATTTTAACCATAACCATAACAAACTTAGAAAAGAAAGGTGTGTCATTGTCTGACGCTACTGCTCTTATCACAAAACTACAGGATAACCTCAAAAAAGCTTCAGGCAAAATTTGAGAAGCAGTGTTTGCAAAACTTCAGAATGTGTTAATAAAAAATTCGGGATTCAAAACAGTGTGTAAAATTGCTGACATAATCACCGGTAAAAGTGACTCTTTAGAAGACATTGAAAAGGACATATTGCTGGGTCACATTCCATACTTCAAGTATGCTCCAATAACATCCGTGGATGTAGAGCGTAGCTTCTCCAGGTACAAAAACCTCTTGGCCGATAATCGCCTATCATTCACACCTGAGAATCTGAAGATAACCTTCGTTGTGCACTGCAATGCAGAATAAGGTAAAATCTAAGATTTACTTTAATCTCTGTATCATTCTCACATGCACAAAAATGTTTTGTCTATTTTATTATTTTATTGGGCATATTGGTTATACAATATTTATTAAATTATTTCTCCTTTTACAGGATTCCCACATTAACATAATCAGACAAGAATAATAATAATTGGATTTTAAATATATTATTCATTTTTAAGAGCCTTGTTTTGTATTCTTTAGAATAAAAAAATCAAAATTTTAAGTGCATCTCTTTTGTTTTTAAGGGCATTTTTCTTATTTTTGAGGGCATTAATACTCTATATAAGTGCTTTTTTGGGGTTTATAAGGGCATCAACTTCCAGGCCCTACACATAACTCTTATTCTTGCTGTCAGCACTCTCCTTGAATGCCTAAACTTGAAATTGAACAATAATAATTAATTATTTACTGAGTCAGATGAGGTTCAGTGGTAGACATGTGATATTGGCACCCTAACTCTGTCAGCAATAAGATGTTCAATAGTTTGAACAATGAAGCCTTTCACTCCAATCTTACTAAATGTTTAATTTATGCTGTAATTGTGGTATGCAATTTCAATAAGGGAGGGTGGTCCACAATGACACAAAAATGGTTAAAATATCAACTTGCCCAGGTTTTTAAGAAGAAAAAAAATGTGAATACATTTATGTGTTTGTGTATATGTATATATAAAATTAAAATAATTAGATTGGCCATTTTAGGCACTTCATAAAATGAAATATAATTAAAACCATAGGAATGTTCATTGTTAAAATGTGGACCACCCTTGGTATAAATTGAGACATTAATTACTGTGAATGATTGATAAACACATTAAATATAAGATATAATTACAATAACTTACACATGTAATGAAATAAATAAATCTAGCATAAAAGTGGGTCATTTTCAACACTCTTAATGTTCTACACCCTTCACTGTGGTGGAGTATCAACACTTTGAAGATAATGTTTTATTCAGTCTAACCAAACTATAAATGTTTTAAAATCTAATATTTATATTAAATACTGGTCAAAAGTTGGTAATATAAGGAAAAACTTTATTCTATAACCTAGAAATAAACAATAATTCATAAAAAAAAAGATCCCTTATTTTACAAACTAAAATTTAAAACAATGCACATTAGGAGTAGAAACATGATAATATCTATCATTTTATTTGCGGGTAGATACATGGATATTTCCTTTGTCTCTCTGTAGTCCTATATCCTCACCACCACCTTAATGACTTTATACTTATTCTCAGGAAATTATTTGCTGAAATTAGGTTGTCTCATAGGTGAATTAAAATAAATATTTATATAAACTTGTTTCAGTAGGCTTAAGGCACTAAGGGAAAACTATGTAAAAGAAGGTTATCATTTTTAAGTACCCTGTCTATTGGGCTATACACATGTATTAATGACACTAATGTGGTAGGGATGAGGAAAGTTGAGTTTAGAGGAAAAGAAGGGAGAGTGAAAAACATTTATGAAAAAACACCCTCAGCACACCAACATCTAAACTACAATCACCCCATCATTGGAAGTCCAGTCTATTGAAAGAGTGACGAGGTTGACCATTCGAACACTGAATCGGGTATTTACATTATTAAGCTAGGCTAAGTTTTAAATATGTAATTAGGAAATGTAGATATGTTCAAAGAAAATCTTTAAAAAAAAAATATATAAATATATTTGCAGGACAAACTATTATTTGTATGTATTGATGAAACTATTCATATAGAAGTTGATAGGTTAAAAAAATCGTAATAATAATATGAATCAAATAGTTTAGTAAAAAGTACTTTAATAAGTTTAGGTTGGCTTCATTTACTGTGTAAATTGTAATTTTTACCAACATTTTGGTTGGTTTAGTCGGTATAAACTTGGTTAAAGGTTCATTGGCCTAGTTAAAATATCAAAATTGAAAAATGCTTTAAAATTATGTACCGGTACATTAATTGCACTTTGAAAAATACACAATTGCATTTACAAACAGGAATGCTGCTATGGAATTTCTCTTGGCTTAGAGTTGATTGAGAGAGCATAAATAGGCCCTTAATCTCCTTCAACTATTCCACTAAAAGAGTGCTGATAAAGAAGCACGGTATAAATAAAATTTAAGGCTGGGGAGTTAAAATAATCTTGTTATAGATTTTTTTAACATCCATTACTCTTTCCAGCCTTTGGCCTGGGTCACTTTTTTAATCAAGCAATATATTTTCCACTACCAGCTTGCTATAGATTTTTTTAACATCCATTACTATTTCCAGCCTTTGGCCTGGGTCACTTTAAATCAAGCAATATATTTTCCACTACCAGCTTGCTAGGCCGGTCATAGCTTCATATGCCTTATAATCTAACTTAAGACTAGGACAATCACAACATCCAGTCCTCGGCCATTAATTCATCAGGGTGAAAGGATAAACCCACATTTCATCAGTGATACATTTTTCGGCCATCTTGGTAATCGAACCCTGGACTCTTAGCTCAGTAGACCGATATGCTACTGACTGAGATAATTTGTCGGATTTTGTTATAGATATATAATTCAATCAATTTCCTTCAGTAGCAATACACAAAAATGAAAACGACATTCACAGAGAACAATAACTACCAGTGGCAGTGCTCTATATATTTTTGGTCATATTTCAAGGGTTGTACATTTATTGTTGTTTTATTTAATTGCAGAAAGACCAGTGCAGCTTGAGCGCACCAGATCAAGAACTGGTTGGTGACATCAATTCATCAAAAATTATAAAGTTCATTTTGATGTGGTTTTGATTTTTTTTTTTAATATTCATCACACAAATTGTTATAATATAAACTGTATTCTAACATGACCTAAAGAAACTTCTTGTTTCAATATCGATACAGTATTATTAAAGTAGTTATGACTACTTGAAAATTACATTTTAAAAGGTGCATGACATAATTTAAAACCACCTAATTTTAATAGTTTAACTTCAAGTGGTCATGCTGCTTGGAATGAATGCATCTTCCTGCTAAATCTCATATCATGTAGACTATTGATAGACAAAAAAAGGACGGAATAGTAATTGAAAGAATTTTTAAAGAGTAATGAACAGAAGTGAACAAGAATCAACATTATTTGTCATAGTAATTGACAATGGTGAAAAGGAATCCATGGCAAAAACAAGCAGTACTATACCCCACTTTAAGTATGACTAGCTACAATTTGTAATAAACAATTGTTGAGATTATTATTATTAGCACCGCGTTTTACTACCCTTTCGAGTTATACACAATTACGCTAATGTGTAATGGTAGGGTGATTGTGAGATGAAATGGAGGACCTACAGTTTAACGTGGAATCCAAACCATGGTGGAGGCCTGGCATTCCGTACATTCACAAGTTGTGATTAATACATGTCTTGTCAGAGGTGAAGGAAGGGTTTGACAATCAGATAAATCCGTGCCGGGACCGAGGATTTAACCTTGGGGCCCCCAGCTCAGGAGTCTGACACCTTACCCCTAGACCACCACGTCACCCAATTATTGAGAGGAATAATCAATAGCTAATAGTAATTTATTGATAATAACAGCAACAAGTAGGAATTGAGTAATTATATTAGTATATAATATGAAATAGCAAGAATGAATGGTAAACTTGTTATATTTAGCAGGAACAAGGAAGAATCGATTGTAAATATAGCAGAGTGGAAGTGTGAAGTGTTAAAAGTGTAGGAAGAAATAAATACAGTCAACTCTCGATTCTGCGACCCCGGGAATAGCGTCCCTCTCGAAGTAAGGACCCTTTTTTGGGGAACCGTGAAAAAATGTGTGAAAAAAGGTTGAAAAGTTTAAGGAAATCGGCTGTAAAATCTGTTTCTTGCATTTATTTAGGTCGCTGCATTAAAATTATCTTTGTGAGCGCTGTATTACTAGTAACTGGGGTGGGTCAGGTATAAAAATAGACACCACCTCATCAATGCCAGCCAATATCACTTGACTCTGTCCACCCCCTCCCACAAGCAAGACAATGTTTCCCCGCGCGCGACTGCCGCTACATCACGCGCCAGGCTTGCTTTTGCCATTGTTATTTCGATTCTCGATTTGGTTACTATTTTGGTTTGATTTTGTGAACAATTTTTGACGACCCATGCTATTGTTTAACATTGTTATTTTGATTTGGTTACGTTTTTGGTTGGATTTTGTGAACGATTTTTGATGACCCATGCTATTTTTTTTATTTGATACGAACTTATAATTTTGACGAAATGAGTGAAAGGAGGACCTTCTTGACGCTCATGAAGAAGTACGAGATCATCCAGGAAGTGGATGAGAAGAAGGTTACAAAGACGGAGATTGCGCGGCGGCATGGCATCCCGAAGTCGACACTTTTCACTATTCTCAAAATGAGAGAAGAAATTGTGAATGCAGTGCAGAAGGAAGGCCACAATATAAAGGCCAAAAATTTGAAGGGTGCGACGCACGCGAATCTGGAGCAGGCTATGCTGGAGTGGTTCAGCCAGCATAGAGCGCAAAACGTGCCTATAAACGGACCGATGATGCAGAGGAAGGCTGATGAATTTGCCCTGAGGTTGGGTATAAAAAACTTTAAGTGTTCAAGTGGGTGGGTAGAGCGTTTCAAAGTGCGTCACAGAATAGCCAGCCACAAGGTCGTCGGTGAAAGCGCATCGGTGGACCCAACACCAGTGAGGGATTGGATGCCCTTGCTCCGAAACATCCTTAGGCGCTATCAGCCTCAAGATGTATACAACGCTGACGAGCTGGGGATGTTCTACAACCTCATGCCAGATCGCACTCTTGCTGTGAAAGGGGATAAGTGCAAAGGTGCGAAGAGGAGCAAGGAGCGCCTCACCGTCCTTCTGTGCTGCAACATGGACGGCAGCGATAAGATGAAGCCCCTCGTGATCGGGAAGTTCAAGAAACCCCGCGGTTTCAAGGGCAACATCCTGCCTTGTGACTATGATTCTAATACGAAGGCATGGATGACCTCGGGGGTGTTCACGAGGTGGCTTCAAGGCTTTGATTCGAAGATGGACGCCGCAAATAGAAAAGTCGTGCTCTTTGTCGACAATTGCCCCGCACATCCTGTTCTCGACAAACTCAGGAACATCGAGCTGGTGTTTCTGCCAAAGAACACCACCAGCATGCTTCAGCCCCTGGA
Organism: Timema douglasi; assembly: GCA_901482245.1. Taxonomy (NCBI): domain Eukaryota; kingdom Metazoa; phylum Arthropoda; class Insecta; order Phasmatodea; family Timematidae; genus Timema; species Timema douglasi. The sequence goes on along the minus strand of CABEEJ010002567.1, from coordinate 71,529 downwards.
CCAGGGAATAATCTAGCAAGTGAAGGATAAGTTCCGTGAGATGCTTGTGCAGAGTATGGTGTGGAATCTTGACATGGGCAAGGAGGCCAAAAAGTGGGATGTGTTCAGAGCCATGGAAGGAATCGTCGCCAGTTGGAGCGTGAGACCAGCGGTGATCACCAACTGCTTCCGACACGCCCACTTTGTTTTACCAGTTGACGAAGAGGCTGCCGTCCATGTGCTTCCCACCGCTGCCAGCGGCGAGGACCCAAACGACCCACCACCAGTGGACGCCAATTCCCAGCCAGGCCCCTCCACATAACCGCAGGTAGGCCACTGCATGAAACCGCGGCCTGGCCCATCAACAGTACCTTCGTTTGCCTCCCTGACTTTCACTCGGCCGTGCGATGAAGAAACGTGGCAGAGATTAGCCCCAGACTGCACGTATGAGGAGTAGATAGCAGCAGACGATGACATCACAGTTTGGGGCACCCTCGACGACGCCGATATAATCAGGGAGCAGCAGGAGTCCAGCGATGAAGAGGGGGAGGAAGAAATGGAAGAAGAGCCTGAAGACATCCCCACGATGAAAGATGTTCTGAAAGCTGGGGACGTCTACTCAAGAGCACTTAAGTGCCAGGGAGCTAGTGAAGATCTGTGGTCCCAGTTCTATAATTTGAAAGACTTTGGCAAGAAAACTGGCGCTAAGAAGAAGCAGGCCTTCATAATGGACTTCTTCAAGAAATAGGTAGGTTTTATTTTATTTACTTTTTCACGTGTTGTCTAAAAAATGCATTTTTTTCGAATGAAGGTCAGGGGTGGAACAAAATCTGTTAAAATTCCAATAACGACCCTTTTCCAGGGAACCGTGAAAGGTCGTAGAATCGAGAGTTGACTGTAAGTGTGTTCCTATCTAGGCTTAACCCAACTATCCCTTCAGGTTGGCTTCCTTCTCTATCACTCAATTTACATTATTGTGCAGCGTTTCAACAGTCTTATTATAAATATAGCAAGTTAATAAATAACCATAGCACCCTCAGATTCACCTGTAACACTTCATCACACCAAGCTATACTCTTGAATCTGGAACCGAACCTTCACCAGGGAAACAAACACCACATCCCATGTCAAAGCCACCAACCATCAACAGTACCTCCATTTCCAAAGCAACCATCCTCTTTATGTAATACACTTTCTACCCTTTAGCATAGCTACCAGAGCCAAACGTATAGGTTTTGAGAAAGACGACCTTAACAAGCAATGTTAACTTTTCAAGGCTTTTACAGCCCGGGAATACCCTAAACACATAGTCAACAGTCAAATAAACAGAGCCCTATTCAATCAAGAGCCCACCAAGAAAACACCTTCCAATGACATACCACTCAACACCCAGTATTATGATGGACTAGACAAACTCAGGAGATTTATCCAGAACACAGGCTCCAATTTCCTAACCTCATCACTTCTCGCACAAAATCTTCTTAACGGTGCATCAAGAATCACATTCAAATGCTCCCTAATATCCACATCATTCTGGTTCACCCTAAATTAACCAACCTAGCCACAAACAACAAATAGCACGAGGCCAAAAGTTAATACCCTTGCAATCAACCAAGATGCAGTACCTGCAAAATCACCAACCTTCCACCTCATTCAAAAGCAGAATCACACAAATGGAATATCCCATCAAAGAGCACTCACTACAACTAATATGCAGAAAATCGTATATACCAGCTACACTGAAACTATTGCATTGCTGAATACATTGGCCTCACCACAGGAATACTAAAGATAAATGAATGGTCACCTTTTTGACACCAACCACAACGACCCTGACAAACCAGTAGCACTTCATGCCTAAAACATAATTCAGATTTTGACTTGTGCTATAGTACTATAGTTACGAGCCCTCCCCAATAGTCGCAATGCTTCCCAGCTTTGTAGGTGGGAACTTGCTCAACAGTATATGAGGGAGAGGGACCCAAAAGAAACCGGATTGAAAGCGTGTGGTTGTTCCTAGGCATAGTAGAGAGTTCTCCTGCTTGGTGGGTCTACTAGAAACCTTCCCAATTCAGTTACCCAAGCGGCGTCTGCGTAGAAGGTTACGTTTGATTGTAGTGTTGTTTTTCTCAACTGTTCTCGTTTACTGCCTGCGAAATCATTATGGCAGATTTAAAGGAACACAGAATGTGTTTGAAATTTTGCTTCCGGCTTGAAAAATCGGCAACGAAAGCTTACCAAATGCTTCAACAGGCTTTCAAGAAGGATGCTATGAGCCGCACACAAGTTTTCGATTGGTTTGAGCGCTTTAAACGTGGCGAGATGAGCGTTGAATATCTCGAAACGACGAAAACATTGAAAATATCCGTCAAAACATCTACGATGATTGTCATTTCACGATTGACGAAATTTCAGGACAGGAGTGAGTTGGAGCTCGTGCCAGCGGATTTTCATTGAGGATTTGCAAATGAGACATGTCACCGCAAAGTTTGTTCCTAGCCTGCTCACACAGGATCAAAAAACCATTCGTCTGAATTTGAGCCAGGACTTGAAAAATCAGATTGAAAGTGACCCAAACTTTTTGACCAAGGTCATTCATTACAGATGATGAGAGTTGGTGTTAAGGATATGACCCCGAAACCAAGCAAGGGTCTAGCCAGTGGAAGACCCCCAACTTCCCCCGACCAAAAAAAGCAAGACATGTGAGGTCGAATGTTAAGACAATGATCTTTTTTTTCCCAATGTTCGTGGAATTGTGCACCGGAAATTTGTCCCCCCTGGTGAGACTGTTAATAAGCACTTTTATTTGGAAGTTTTAAGACTTTTGAGGGAGGATGTGCGAAGGAAACGTCTGGAATTCTGGCGATCAGTTGACTGGTTCCTTCACCATGACGCCCCCGCACACATGGCCTTGTCTGTGAACCGCTATTTTGGCTCTCAGGGGTGGGCTATCATTCCCCACCATCCATATTCGCCAGACCTAGCCCCGTGCGACTTTTTTCTGTTCTCGAGAATGAAAAAATCTAAAAAGGAAGGGTTTTGATGATGTGGAGGCTGTAAAAAGAGCTTCGCAGAGGGCACTGGACGATATCAAAGTTGAGTTCCAGAGGTGCTTCAAACCATGGGAAAAGGACTGGACAAGTGCCTCACATCTAATGGAGAGTACTTTTAAGGAGACTAGAATAATTTTGTAAAAAACTTAATAAATTAATTTTTTAGAGCAAAAGTCAGGTTTCTTTTGGGTCCCTCCTCGTATTACCAAATCCAGGCACCCTACTGGTCTCAGCCTTAGATAACTTTCTCTCCTTTCCTTCCAAGCAGGCCTACTCACACCAATCAGTGATTTTTATACAAACAATAACAGATAATTTAATTATTAGATATAATATAAATACAACATTCTAAGGTATATCTTGACAATTGTATTTCTCTCCCATGTAGATTTTCATTAATAATATATGGGAATCTATTGTAATACTTTCATATTCTTCCACCCTGTGCTCTATAGCTATTATCTTAATCTATTTTTTTTTAAATTATCAGTACATACTTGTCCAATCTACAACGTTTAGCTCATTTAGCTACATAATTTGACAAATAGTATACAATGGATTGATTCAATATGGCTGGGTCATGTTGTGTTGTTGGGTTGTTTAAGTTAGTAATATACTTAGGGGTTGTGATTACTCACATATTTGTTCAAGCTAATTTGTTCTGTTGTGTGTAAAGTTTGTTGCAACCATGCTTTAAAAAAATAATATTGTTTGCATTCTGTTTTCATTGCATTTTAGTCAACATTTGAGCTTCACGCGTAACTAAATTATGCTAATAACAACACACATTTATAAAGATACATATTAAGGTGATTCGGCCAGCAAGCTTCTCCTAGAATGAATGGGCTTATTAGGCTATAACATTTTGACGGGGAATTTTTAACATGGTTGAAGGGTAAATGTTGTATTGTGAAAGGGGGGTGGGGATGGGCAGGCGGAGTGGAAAAGTAAGCTTTGTTCCTAACAGTGTTGTCATAGCTTTTCCCTCTAAGGAACTAAACTGTTAGAAATTTAATTGTCACTCTATGGCTCATCCAGGAGTTGTGGCTTGAGGCTGAATCCTGGCTACTAAGATTCATTGAATATTAATAATTTAAAATAATAAACTTATTACATGTGTCGCAAAGTATTTATTGTACTAAATATTATTAGGCCCATATTTATTAAATGTGTTTTTAGAAGAAAAAACCCGATATTACTAAGCAATTTAATGAAATAATTTGAGTGGTGAAAGTTTAAGGGCTCTTTTATTATTCTTTTAGTACCGAATCTTACTATCCATTTGTAGTATACTTAGCTGCACTAATTACGCTAATTAGTTAGAAATTAGAAGCTGAATTTAGAAGAAAAGCACTCATATTTGCATAGAAAGTGGGAAACAATTTATAACAACACTGCTCCCAGTACACCCGATCGTGATAAAGCACCAATCTCTCTTTTTAACAATGATCTGGTCTACGGCGAGAGTGACGCCTTAGAGACCATGTTGGTATCAGAACAAGTTTTAGAGTTATTTATTCATAGTATAAAAAGTATTACTTTTCTTTATAATTATAATAGTTAACAGAGCTCATGACGAGTCCCTTACAAACTGGCCGACAAGCTGTAAAAATGTTGGAATGCCACGTGCATAAGAAAGCAAAGTGATCAACAGCCAACTGGTTTACCAAATAAATAAAACTATTTCAAAGCTTGAGTGTTTCAATTGAGCGACACGTTTAGGACCATGTGATAAGATATACAACTGTTCAACATGAGAGGACCTGCTGGTATACATAAGTCGAGATGGATTCAATGAACCAATTGAATACATTGCAAACAACGTGTTCGACACAAAATCATAAACGGAAAATAATATAATTTATAACTCTAATAAATAAACACATTTGTGGTCACATGGTCCAATGCGTCAACCCATTGTACTGGATTGCCGATGTGGAGATTGGGGTTAAAATCCAAGTCATGTCCTACTCGTGTCAGCCACTTGATCCACATTGCTCCTGCTGTTGATCACTTGTCTTTCTTTCACTTTGTCCTCCCATGTAAGCCAGTTTGGGATTGATCAGTTGGCCTGCACCCTTAACGAGGGTAGAGATGTAATTCTCATCTTATTTGGTTTGCCAGTGACAAGGAGATCAAGGTTAGTATCCCAGCAGCTTGTGTGTTCTGTTCTAAAAGGTCTCCCACTCTATCTCTACACAAATGCTGATGCATTTTCTAAAAATATACCATCACTTGCCCTTCCCAATTAGTTAGGTGTGGTCCAGCGTGTCTGCCTGCTGAGCTAAGGGTCCTGGATTCAATTCCCGGCATGGTCAATTTTTTTTTTTTTAATGTGGGTTTACTCTTTCATTATGATGAATTAACGGTGAGGGGCTGGGGGGTGCTGTCTGTACTAGATTTAATAACATAGAGTAATTAGTACATAAACGTGTAACCCAAATAGGTAGTAAGACCGTTAAGTTAGGTGGATTTCCTCGATGTGTGATAAGATGTGAAGTACTGGTATAGAAAATAACACTATTATTACATTGTGACATTTAGAAGGAGTGTTTATTTATTTTATGTTAAAAAAAATTAGTAAAAAATATTAAGAGCTTCAGAAATCCCACAGTAATTCACAATTTTACATAAACCGCATGATTTAGGGGACAAGGTTTATAGACAAGATTAAAATAGTTACATGCTCATTATCTTTACACGAGTGGTTTTGAAAATCTATACCAAATTCAAAAAATTAAAAAAATATATAAATGAGACTCACTATCTTGACAAAAATTAAAAAAAACTCAAGGGCCTTTACTAAGTTTCCAAAGTCTAAATTCACACATTTACAACAATTTTATCAACAAACTGATCTAAAACATGAGTTTAAAAACAAACACACTATTAAATTCTGTCAAAATTAAAATTTACTGAAGGAAATTATTTTTTATTACAAGCTTAAATCTTTTAAAAATGTTACGTGCTTAATTTATTATGGCTAGCTGTAAAATTAATAATTCGTACAGTACATACATTTGAGTGGTGATGGATAGTTTCAATTTGTTTTAAAAATGAGGTAAATTAATTTTCTTTTACCAGAATATAGGCCTATATCTTAATTTTTTAATATTCTCCATATAAAGTTGTGCCAAGTCGCTTTCAGAATCACTTTCAATATCATTATTTTCTGATAGATTATCTTCCACATTGAAAGGTTTGTTTGAAAAACTACTGGACTGTTCTGAAGCACTCAACTAAAGCTCGTAGTACTTAAGGTGTCTAATAATGAAAGGAGTATGTAACTGATTGGTGTCTTTATCAACAGTATTATTTTTATTACAAGTGGAGCTATGCAAACAAATATGTTTGTTCATTTTCAAAATTTGTTCCGGAGGTGATATGGAAATTCTTCTACTCCAGACATATATTCTGAATCACTTTCTTTTCTGTGATATGAAGGAGCACATACATTTGATTGGCCATAAATGTATTTGTATGGGTGATATAATATAATACATGCTTATTTAGTTTGTATATAATTATTATCATCATATACAAGACGTAAAATACCTACTCATTGTTAAATATACATTCTCCTCTCTCTAATGTAGACAACTTATATATATTATTATGTAGTAGGCCTACTTAAGAATACATAAATCTCAATTTTAAATAGACTTTAAGCTACATCCCCAGGACACAAACCCAAATATTTTGGAACACACAAATCTGTAAAATTATGTAAACATCATAAAAACGTGAGCATTGTAATATTTCACTTTTGAATAGGGAAATTTAAACTTTATTTCAAGTTAAAATCACTTTATTGTATTATATTATTTGTGTATTTAACAAAATTCTGTAGCATTTGGCTACAATAAAAAAAGAATAAGTCAACAATAACAAATACTCACCTCATTGCACCATCCTGGCGGCGCTGTACTCCGAATCGAGAGAGACGATAACACTACCGACCGCAATTCCACCGCACAGACAACTGACCAGCTCCACCTAAGAATCGAACCGTGCCCACTAGAGGTCGCCATGTGCTCAAGCTATTCCATAGAACTTGAGAAGAAAAGAGATGCCTGTCCAGCAAATTGCCCGAACATTCTAATTGTTTCTGGAAATGAGTAGAAGCTCGTTCTGTCACTCGCATTTCCCTCCCGGTGTATGATACTCTTTGGTTCCCATCCCTTTTTTTCCCTTTGTTCCCTGAGTTTTGCAAATCGTATAAAAGACCAGAGTAGGAAAGCGTCCGGCACTCTTGGACATTGCTCGGACTTAATCTGACGAAGCCGAGGCTTCAGCATTATTTAAAAGATGTAAGGGTAAATTTCTTTTTGGCATAAATATTTTTTATTATTATTTTTCAAAATTCTCTTTTGGCAGGTTATTATTTCAAATTAGTAACTGTTTGAATCTTATAAAACTTAAACGTAGTATCTAAAATATAAATTTTGAATTTCATCTTTTTATTATGCTGGTTAGATTTTTCTTGTCTATGTAATGTTTAAGTTAGATGTTCTTATTAATTTTTCTTGCTTAGTCTCCTGTATTGTTAATAATGTGATTGATAAATTTAGGGTAATATGATTTTAGGTAATTATGGGATATTTTAGAAATTTGTAGATGATGCTCATTTTATGTTGAATAATTATGAGTAACTTTGTATGCAAAGTTAATGCGAAAAATAATAAGATAAATGATTCTTTGTTGAATATATTCTTAAAAATGGTTGTTAAATTGAAAGTAAAGACAATCTTAACCTAAATCCTTCTAGCTCATTGCAGATTGTGAATTTAAAGAAGATCATAGGAGCTATTATATATTTCTACATAATACTTTTAACTTGTTACATATATATATATATATATATATATTTATTTAATTCTGATATTTATAATAAACATATACGTGCACTTCTCGCAGTTTATTTAATGTTATTGTTTCTAAGCTTTAGGGTATTTCCACTATCTCTGTCTTTCCTTAATTTCAAATATTATATTTATATTTCTGGAGACCGACCGTCATGTTCTTCCTGCACCAGGATTGAGTTGCGTGCCCTGGGTTTCTTTATGCACCCAGCATTCAAAACTATTACTCATACATATCAATCCTATTGCTTTTATCTTATAAATTTATTTTCATGAAATTTGTACCCTCCTTTGTAGGATTTTGAGATATTTAGGGTTCAATTCCAGTGGAGACGCTCCAAATTTTGGCTTTTTAAGAGGAAGAGATTGGTTGGGAAATCTAAAAAAATATGTATCTGACCTATGGTAGCCTGGCTCCTGTAATATCTAAAAATATTGGATGAGTCACTGATAACCAGGCACCAGGATATCAAACAATAGCAGATTATGTAATACTGGTAACCAAGGCCCCGGGCTATCAAACAATAGCAGATTATGAACCAGTAGTAACAAGGATCCTGGACATCAAACAATAGCAGAGTATTAACCAGTGGTAACAAGGCCCCAGGACAACAAACAATAGCAGATTATGAACCACTGGTAGCCAGGCCCCAGGTAATCAAACAATAGTAGATTATGAACCAATGGTAGCCAGGACCCGGAACATCAAACTTAGCAGATTATGAACCAGTGGAACAAAGCGCCGGGACATAAAACAATAGAATATTATGACCCACTGGTAATAAGGCACCCGGACATAAAACAATAGAATATTATGAACCACTGGTAACAAGGCCCTGGATCATCAAATAATGGTGTATTATCAATCATTAGTAACCAGGTCCCGGGAAAACAAACAGTGGGTTCTGAGCGGAAGCTGCGATTCAAACTAAGATTTTTTGTGGATAAGTTTAATATATGATTTAGGCCCTGATTTTAATAAGACCATTATTTGACAGCAAGAAAAACTAATAGAAATGGGTTCACTTATTTATATGTCTAATAATGTGATCTACAGCTTTAGCTTTGATAAAGGTCTAAACTATAATATTTACCTAAGTTATAGGCTTCACTGACCAAACTGACTACATTTTTATATCGTCAAGTGTGCATGGATATGAGATCATGAGAGTGGAACAAATCATGGATAGCTCAGTGCTAGAACATGGACATGCTAAGATCCCAAGTTCAATTTTATTCTAGTGTGCAGATGTCATTGTTCTACAAATTTAAATTAATTGAATTGTATTCTCCATCATAAGGACATTCCAATGATTAAAATTATTCACATGTTGATATTCATTAATAATTATTTAAGGAAGCCGTAAGTCAAACCAAAACTCTTTGTGGTGAATTTAAATGTATGATATAGTTCCTTAACAACAAGTAGGGGACTACTATGTCTTAAGTAAATGATATACACACCATATAAGTTTGTCCTACGTTTGTTATGAGTTTATTACGTACCTTGAAACATCGTAGATCAAATCTTTAATTGTTTTGAGTTTATATCGATTCTGTTCGATCTTGCCTTTTTTTTCCTTAGTCTTCATGCACGTTGCTTTTTAGGGTTGAACTTAGCCATGTTCAATAAAACCGCAAAATTAATAGATTTTTTAGAAAATACCTAAAGAAACGCATGTCATGTGACAGATATATTTTCAACACTTTTAAGATTTTTATCTGTTTAATGTTCAATTTAAAACCAGATATAAAAGTGAAACTCATATATATCTATACATTCATGAAGTTAATTGTAATATTCAGATAAACAATAGATTTAAAATCAAGACGCATTTTGATGTACCAAGAGATGAGTTCCTTTGACACACCTAGTTGAAGAACAAAACTAACACAGTAAAATATTATCTAAGTGCCAAATTACTAGAGGAAGGCAAAATAGACAAAATAAATGTCACAACTCAGCGCTCAGGTATGCGGTGATTAAAAAAACTTTAGTATTAGTCATTAGTCGGGGTAGCCCGATCCTTCCTTGGTCGGCTAGTCTGTGTTATTGGTAGGTACAGTCAAAGAAAGAAGTTTCAGGAAATAGACATAACAAATTTACATTTGCATAGATCAATTTGTTGTCTGTAATAAAATAAGAGTAGATTTAGGTTAATAAACCAAACAAATTTGAAATAACGACATTATGTACTATAAAAGGACATAAAATCAACGTATCGTGGTAAAATATGAAAAGTACTTCTACAAGATTTAAAATATTGCAAATACTTCATTGCATACACTTCATATGCATGTCTAGCTAGAACAAATTTAATCCACATACATTAATTACTTTACCTTAAAATGAGTAAGTAAAATGGATAAAATAGTAATTTTGACCGCTTATAACTCGAGAGCTGTAATGATTTGAAATCATTGCATCAATTATGTCTTATATTAATACACTTATTAAAATAGTGCAATAAAATTTTGATGGTAGAGTGACCTTGCCACACTTAAACAGGGTTTTCATATAAATTGTATAGTTAAAAAATTAGCAATAAAAACAGGATGTGGGAACAAGAGAGCAATAAAATAATAAAACACTAGATTATTTACAAAAGATGTGTTTTCAAAAAACAGACAAGAAGCACTATTATTATTTAAAATATAATAAAACTTTAGTTTGCCAATTGTCGTAGTTTAAGAATCTTTATTTTATTCGCAATGTTACAAGCATTAACTTCTTTGAGGACATAAAAATAAAATACAAACAAAATATACAATATTCTGTGAATATTTACAATGCATGGCATGAAATTAAAATTGCTGTACACTAACTAGAGTTGCCTACTATTAAAGATCATAGTTACTTTTGAGACTTTCAACCTCAGACATTCACTACCCCAAACACAAACATACCAATAATTGTTCTTTAAACTCTTCAAAGCACTCATGTGTCTTTAGACAATAGGGTAAGCTCTCCAAACACTCATAACTAATTTGACTAGAATATAATTCATTAAAACGCATTATAAGATCATTACAAACTTTTCTCGAGTGATTCAAATTATTTGACTAGCAACAGTGAACATGAATAAGTTAAACATAAGTAACATTAAATTATCCGCAGTTAATGGAGATCCAATCACAAGAGCATTATTGTAACTCCTTAATTATCACACATACCATGAAAGAGAGGTTGCTTTCAGCTAAAGCTTAGTGCACTTGCATCTACAACACAATGATGTTACCACATAAAAAAAAAATTAGCCAATGGGCCACCTCATTGTTAAACAATATCACATAAAAAGTATCAAAATTCAAAAAGAGTCTTTTGATTCACCACAATGATTAAAAGTGAAAAGCATAAAATAAACAAAGCAAGTAAGAAGAATCTGTCAATTTGATGTCACAATATAATAAAAATATTATAAGTAATACTTTGTGTATTATATAATATTTTACTGTGACCTCTTACTACAGAAAAACAAACTATAGGATAGTGTTTGGTGTTAGCTTGATTATTTATTTGCTTATGTAATAATTTAGTCTCACATTTAGGTTTTAATAAATTATTTTATAAATGAATGATGAATTTACATATTTGAAACATGTTAAAAGCCATTTGTCACTTATTTTGAGGGAAAAATCCATTTTTAGGTTGCTAAGGTTATAAATATATGTGTTCTTTAGCACTGTGTCTTACTAATCACTCAGGTTGCATGCATATATACTAATTGCGCCAATCTGTTGGGGGCGAGGAAAATGGTTTATAAAAAGTGTACATGCATTTGCATGAAGAGAGAGAGAGTGGAAAGCCATTTAGTAAAAATACCTCAGTACACCTGACCAAGATTTGAATGCTGATCTCCCCAGTCTAGTCTAGTGTGAGTGATAACTCTAACCATTCAACCACATAAGCGGGTAACTAAATAGGTGAATTAAATAATAAAATCAATTTGTTTTTCAGATGCAGATTATATGTATAAAAAAATTATTAGGTTCTTAAGTTTAAAATATGCTTTAATTGTGCTTAGTAAAAAACCAATTAAGTAATAATCCTCAAAACACATCCCTGAAAATTAAAAGGTTTGATATAGCATTGATATAAGATTTTTTTATAAGCGGAGTAACAATTAATATTAGAAAATAGATAAACGTAAATTAGAATGAAATGTTTCAATTAAAAACTATAATAAACATAAATATCAACTTTCATGAACTATCAAACTTATAACAATTGGTGTGTTGAGATAAATAAAATATCTCTAAAAATTATTTAAACTAAATGCAAACTCTCTCTCATTTTTGAACATGGCAAATATATATACTATAAAAAAAAGGTGTCAGTCTTGCCAAAACAGCACTTCATGAGCATTACAGAGATCGTATTGGCACCACTGACCAACTTCAAAATCATGTTATTTTTGTCCTTTGAACAATTTAACTTTGACAGTAGAATTCCTTAGATGCCTGGCCATTTGGAGATCACACTTAGCAACGCTTAAAAGAGTAAGGTTTTAAGCATTCATTTTAAAGCATTAAATGTAGAGTAATAAATTAGAATACTAGAAAAACATTACTTTAATACCATTAAAAACATATATTCTTAGAGAAAATTATAGTTAAGTTATCATTCCAACACTCACTCAAAGTACAATGATAAATATTTAAAACAAATGGGCTCTTGCTAACAAAAAGGTGGTTTAATAATTAAACGCGTTTCTAAGCATAATATCATCCATGGCCAACACATCACAACTTAACAATTTAGCAAAAATGAAATAAGGTGCACTTGAAGCTGTCAACTTCATGTGTCGCCACCCCCAGAACCATCAGGTGCTAATGGATGAAATCGCCGACATCTAAACAAATCATTGCATATTTTTATTTTCTTAAAGCCTATTAGAGTTGTACTGGAAAGTCCTTTACACAAATTGATTAACAGAGGGTAAGCCGCACGTAATGGATTGGGTTTAAGATAAGATTAATATAGATTTGTAGGGAATAAAATTTTAAAAAATGACAAGCTTTCCTACCTGTGGTATTGGGTCATCTAGAACATTATGTATAAGGTTTAAAATGCTGCCTACAAATTGTTCATATATTTAGATTCAGGAAATATCAATTAACTCATTAATGGAGGTATTTATTTCACATGAAATGAGGGGCCCGAGGGTAAAAGTTGTATAAGTGACATTTTGATTTTGAGAAAAACCAGTTTTAAGTTTGAACTTTGTAAATTCTGTATTTCTAGTTAATGTTTGATCTTTAGCATGTGTTTAGTACTTCCTAATATTAATTATTTTTTAATATCACCATCATTGTTATAGGTTAGCATTATTTTTAATTAAATATCAAAATCACTTGTATTAGTATCATTCCTGTGTCCTTGTCTTCTTTCACACCACCTTTTTCCACCTCCTACCTCGTCCTTCTTTTGTCCTTCCCCTCGTCTTATTACTTTCTCAATTCCTCTCCAGTTGTCTTTTTCCTTTTCTAGCACCCATTCCACCTCTTCTTAAGTCCTCTTGTCCTTCTTCCCCTTCCCATCTCAGCTCCCCTTCCAACCTGCTCTTCACCTTTGATTCTCCACTGTGTGTGGTATGTTATTATGAAAAGTGTGGAAGATAGGGGTAATAAACTGCTTAATTTCTTGAAGATGCTCATTTTTTCTCTCTCTCTATTCATTTAACTCCCTTCAATTATAAGATGATGGTCTCCCTATTACGTGTTTTTACAAGTCTGCTATTAAATATTCCATTTCATGATTCATTGTAGATTTTTTATCTCATTTTAAATTGATTGTTTCCCCTGATTTGACGCCAAGATACTTTGTTTCCCTCAATATCAAAAGGTCAGTATCCTCAGTGAATGCATTCATTGTAGAGATGGATATAAAATCCTCAATTTTCATCTTTACTATAGAAAACTTCTTACTAACCACATTAACAACTTCCATCCAATCATTTGGAATAAAAATATATTTTAAGTGCCACTTATTTTTTTCAATCATTCCAAAATCCTGATCATATTCAATGTAAGGATGCACAGGTTCAAGAAATTTGTGATTGACACACTCAAGCTTTGGATTTTCTCGGATGATGTGCATCCAGTATTTCACCATATTTGTCTTTTTATTTTGCCCCCCGCAACTGTCGTATGTAATTACATGGAGAAAAAAGTTTTAATATCACATCAGTGTTGCACCCTTGTCTAGCTAGACATCTCAATGCTAACATGACAAAATGACAACTGCATAGTTGAAATGCATTTGTAAACTTTGTTCTTTAAGCAGAACCTGAATTTATTCAAGCAGTACAGTAATCTTTACACAGATAGCAGCACTGTGCACAAATTCAATTGCACATCTTTCCCCCTGAGCATAGCACACTAAAACATTTTAAGTCTGACAATATTAGAAATTGTCACTTATACTACTTGTACTAAGCCACTCAAATAGAACAAAGCTCTATTCAATCTTGATCCATTTTAGATATGTTAAAAAATATACTGTGTTTGTATGCAAGGTTATTACTAATAAATAACTATTCTACTTTTAAGTGAATGAGTATCTGATATAAAAAAAAAATCTGTTAAAGTTAGTAAAAAAAATCACATAAGAAAAGGAATGAGAATGTTCCTTTTCAAAAAAATATTTAATTTGTACAATAAACGTACTAGTTTTAATTATGTATTTATAAAAATAATCATAGGTTTTAATGGTAAACTGAAGGTTTTCTTTTTTTGTGTTGAGTAAATCAATCTATCAATTTTGAAAGAGTAATAATCATGATACCAGGGAAAAATTAACTGTCACTATACAACAAGGAATATGAAATGAAGCTTCTTTGTCCCCATTTAATTTTACACACTTTGTTAGGAAAATAGTTATAAAATAAATTAACGAAAGCTTCTCTGCATTCTAATAAATTTGAAGCGTTCTTGAAATATTTCTATATTTACTAAAAATGAAGCAACAAACTTGTGCTGTACCAATGAAATAACTGTTATGGAATCCTCTTTACATCCATTATTATTCCCAGCCGGTGGCTTGGGTCAGTTTTTTATTAGAGCCATATACTTTCCACGGCCGGCTTGCTAGGCCTGTCGTAGCTTAAGGAATCCTCATAGGAATTAAATAAGCTTCTTTTTGTAAGGACATTATGTGTTATTCTGAAGTTATGGTATTATTTCTTAGCATCCATAGAATATATGTTTTATGTGGTTTGCACACAAATGTTCATGTTTGTAGAATTGCTTTCAAATGTTTGTGGTAATTCGGTGCATCAGTTTGCCTTCAAAGAGTATTGTAATAGCTAGGGATATGTGAATACTCTTGATTTAGAGGCTCACAATTTCGAGTTCCTTGAAGAGGGTTCTTTCATGACCTTACATTGTGCTTCTGGTGATGAGTTACTAATTGTATAGACTTCTTTCTAGTTGTTGGGATGTATTTTAAAGAGGGCACTCTGCAGTATATGACCAATGAAATGTCAAGGTTAGCACACTAAGTAAACTGGTTTTGTTGAGAAAGAGAAGAGAGTATGAGGCTTTGATAAAAGACTATATAGAATGGTATCGCTATGTATGGATTTTAGAACTTAAATAGCTTAGTGCAAGATGATATTTAGTACAAATAATGCAAAAGTGCACTATGTGAATCCTACAATAATAATAATTATTATTATTATTTAGCATCGCGTCTTACTACCCGTTCGGGTTATACGCTCTAAGTACTAATTACGCTAATTGATTGGGAATTGGGAAGGTTGAATTAGAGGAAGTGAACACGCATTTGCGTGGAGGGAGATTGGAAAACCATTTAGGAAAAACCACCCCCAGTTCACCCGACCGAGATTCGAACCTCGATCTTCCCGTCCTCGGTAGTCGAGCTCAACACGACTAGCGCGTTAGCCAACTACGCCACCGAGGCGGGTTCCTACAATAATTATTGCTCTAATTTCTCTCTCTGGTAAGAGGCCAGCACCTAGTGAACAGTTGCACTCAAGATGGGCAGGGAATAATGGGGTTAATTATTTAAAAAATATATATTGCTAGATCTCCACCCAAACGTGTTTCATTAAGGCTTTTTTAAACTTTCCTTAGGGATATTAAATCAAATGATAATTAATTTGTTTGTTAGTATCACAGTATATTTAATCATATAATGTATTATGAATTAAATTTTTTTTTGATTACTTGAAATTAAGCAAATTTGGATATTTTTTTAAATATACTAGTAATATTTATTATGATAATTTTAATTTTTAACATGTATTTGACTTTCATTTACATAATTGAATTATGAAATTATATATTTATTCAACCCAGGATGAATGAATGCAAACAGGATAAGTTTGCGACTTCAATTCAAAATGTACTAAGTTGTAGTAAATACTTTATGGTAGTAGTTAGTAGTGGAATGTATTTTGTTCATTCAAAAATAAAGTGAAATATTAGATTTTATGTATAATCTGTAGGGATACACACACACCTTATTTTTTAAATCATAATGTTCCAAAATAATAAAAGATAAAGAGGAGAGAAAATTTGAGAGACTCAAACTCAAGCTTATGGTAGTCACAACAAATCACTACTAATGCACCACCCGATCTACACTGATAGAGTCATTATTTTAACAGTTTATCAATGTCATGACTGATTTGATGACCACTTAGTCTATGACAACACACTCTCAAAAGACTAAACTGCCGTAATATACATATACACTCACACACCAAATACCTAATCCTGTATAGGTATATTACCCGTTTGAAAGTTAAAATCTGATATAAAATTTAAAGTAACAATACTTTATTTGTTATTGTAAAGTATGTATGTTAATTATATAATACATTTTATTTTTATGTCAGTATTTGAACTGCTCAATATGTTAGTTACCTGGCATTATTTTCCACAAGCTTTAAATCGTGAATAGGTGGGGGATGTGGGTGTGCTGGTCCTCCTGAAGAGTCACTATCTGCCTCACTGCTCTCCTCAGCACACCCACCCCCTGGACTTGAGAGTAGGTGGCTCGGAATTCCCCGAAGTTCTCGGCCTGGGAATGCACCAACGGACACTCTAAACAGAATATCAAATCAAAAGAATTCAAGTGAATGATATTTAATGTTGTTGACTATTAACAAATCCTTTTACTATAGTTTTTTTTATCTATACTGTCACATGCATTCAATTAAAATATAATTGGTAATATAATCATATAAATCCATGTATTAACAAATACACGTTTCATTTCAAAGTAGGATTTTTATTTGGGACATTTTGATAAGTTATAGATAAATTAACGTTTTACAATAAAAGTCAGATACAAATGTAAAATAATGTTATTGTTTCAGCCTTCATGGGAATTCCAAACAAACATATTATATGTTTTGACATTTTTTAACTGTGGGGAGAAATATTTAAAGCACAAATTTTTAACAATAAAAGGTTAATTTACTATTGTGAGTTATAGCAATAGAAATTTGTGGCCCATTTGGCTTTTTTTTCCTGTTTAAATCATTAGGTGGCTTGAAAAATAAATTTTTATACAGACATTTAAATACAATATGTTGGCACCTTTTACAATGATTTATAGTAAACTGAATTAGTTATACTTCGCTTGCTTCCACATTTTTGAAAATAAAATTTCTACCACTATTGGATTTGAGAAGGAAATTTGTAAAAAAATGATAGGCCACTTAGATAGGATCATGTAAAAGGAATAACACAAAGGACAAACATAGTAAATTGACATTGGATGCAAATATAAATGAAACCTAGGTCGGGGGATTCCTGTTTTCTTCTTTTCATTATAAAAGCCATATTGTGTTTTTTCCTTTCATATGTTTCTATCCACCTTTCCTGTATCTTCTTCCAAATATAATACAATGACCTCAAAGGTTTTTCTTTAGAGAGATAAAAATTTTACTTTATAAAGAGCTCAAGCAAGATTTAAACACTGAAGTCTTTGCAGATGACATTTAACTCTGGAAAAGCACAAAAGCTGAAGTAGAAAAAGCACTAGAAGTATGAAACAAACATTCAAACTTTTACCACAAAGTGTGTAATCTTCTGTGAGATACCAAGGTAACACACAAAACCAAGAACACCTTGTACAGCAGTTACTTTGTCCCCACCACCACCACCACCTATACTCTAGAAACATGCACCACCATCAAAAGCAAAACTTCAGCAGAATAGAGAGTGCATAAATTAAGTTCTTGAGAACCGCGATACAGAAGATAGGGCATGACAAGATACAAAATAAAAAGATAATACAAGAATAAAAAAAAGACAAACATAAAAGAACCATCAAGAGAAAATAATGTTAAGTCTGGAATGGTTTGGTCGTGGGCACGTAAACTGGATAAATCTTGATAGAGCAACAATAGTCTGGCTAGAGAAAGAATTGGAGGGCACAAGACCAAGAGGAAGACAAAGGAAAAGTTGGAGTGACCAACTGAGTGAAGATGTGAACAGAAGCTGGATAACAATAATGATGATAACTTTATTAACTCTGTGTGGTCTAAGTGTTCAACCCCTATGATGATTATCATAGTAAAAAAGTAAGTGAAGAATAGAACAGAACAATGTTCTATTTCTATGTGAATTAGGTATTTCCCAATTAAGATATTATGGTCAACCACTTTAATATATTAGGCCAGTAATGATACATTAAGAAATGAAGTTATAAAAAAAAAGTTCATAAAAGCAAGAGAATTTGGGGACATCTCTCTTCAGCCTTCCAAATGAAACTTTGTAAATCCCCCCTTGAAAAAAGGGTTGTGCTCAAGCCCCATATCACTACAATTTTTTTTTATTTGACCAACCTTGGATGAACAATATGGCGTGGAACCTTTGTCTCATGCGGATAACTTCATGCACCTTGTCATTGTGGGTCTGGTTATGTTTATAGCCTGGTTGGTTTGAGCCAAGATATCTGAAAGGAGTTTCTTTGGTTGTTATATCATTTGAAATGCCTGTGACCAAGCCATAGAAAAGGGCATGACTTCCTTAGCATCAAATGAAGGTAAAGATTTCAGCGCAGTCATAATATAGAGGAAAGATCAAAATAATGTCCTTGGCAGTAATGAGCTCTGGGATGGTCAGTGTGCAGCAACTTTTCAACAGAATAATAAATGCTATTTTTTTGTCCATCATCCTCAGGAGACGAAACGGTGCTCCCAATATGAGCTTTCACCAAAACCACTGGCCTTCTATGATAGTGCCTCTTAGAGAAAAAAATAAAAAGTCAGTTCTTTGGAGTGTGAGGTTTCATATTATTTTTACAGTGACTGTGTTTATGTCATTAATAGTGGTCACTTACTTTACTGTATGATACGGACCTAACCTGTCAATTATGAAGCCAAGATGAGTTCAAAGGCTGTGTTTCATATGTGAAGTCACATTATGGAGAAAAATATACTTTATTATTCGATGGATAACAGAACAAACCCACCATAAAGAACTGTGAGAAGTAGAGAAGAGCTGCTAAGAAAACTTCTACTAACATAAAAATAAATGAGAACTCTTCCATAACAAAAATCAGGTAGATTTTCAGGCAAACAGCAACAACTAGAGACGACTCATATACATCCTATCAAGTTGCTTCCAGGAATCAAATATATAAGTATATCAAGCTGAATCTGATGTAGACTGTCTGATTGTGTTACAATCATTGATAATAAGCTGGAATAAATATTGTCATGGTTAGCCAGGACATTGACCCACTTGATCTTCTTACTTCAAAGTCTTCTTTTGTCAGGCTTCAAAGCAAAGAGAACTTTTTTTTAACATTCCTCGACAGAAGGTTGTTCTGAGTAAGACCTGTGATTTTCTTCATTTGCAAATGCAGCAGTGGGATGTGACACAACTTCAGGTCCATACAACTAAGACAAAGTGAAAGTTATTTCTACCCTTCAGAAATATATTGAGCTGAGGTAACTGTCACAGTTTTCAATCTACCATTAGCCTCAAAAGAAGACATTACTTCAGTAAGAGAGAAATTTGGTCTCTACAGTCCCAAAAAGAGTGAAACCCTCTATGAACTGTGGCACTACAAGCACAACAATATTGTATTCAAAATGCAAGTAAATCCTCCAACCAGTGATGCGGCTACACAACACTCTTACCGTGTATACTTGCAAGTGCAACACTAGAATATAAATACACTGGAGCCCGCATTATGGGTGGGGGGTTCACGTATACATGGGTCATCTGTGTGCTTCACCTCAATTTTAGTTTTGTTTAAGTGAATTTTAATTGGATTTTATTCTCTGTTAGTAAAGAAATATAATACCCAAAATAATATTTTCTTCGTGTTTTTTTCTTTAAAATCATTGTCATCCATGAGACAAAAGTTGACTCAATTTTGTGACTTCAGGTTTGACAAAATAAAAAAAAAATAGTGATGACAAAAAATGTAGATAGTTAAATTATTGGCAATGTTTATATGGCAACTTGAGCACAACCTTTTTATGGGGTGTGGGGGAAATTTGTAGAATTTAAATCAGAAGACTAAAGATAGCTTGCCCACAAATTTCCTTGAATGTATTTTTTTTTCTTCTTAAATTTCTAAAATGATTGGTCCTCACTACAAATCTTTCAAAGACAAAGGAATTTAATTCACATGTAGAGATGTGTGAAGTGACTTAGACAGTCCCAATATATACAATCTGTGGAATGCATAATACGAGTATGAAAAATATGAAATTGTGATGTAACTCCCACTAATGGGCATAAAGTTTAGGGCTTCGAATTGTCTGGACTGGTTTGGCATGGCATATAGGTCAGGGTGTATTCCTCTAAATTCCACTCCTTATCCTATCCCCTATCCTTAAACCCATTAGTTTACATATGTAGATAGTCCGTACGGGTTAACTTAAAGAAAATGTAAAATGTAAAAATGAATCCTATATGAATACTAGCAATTGGGTGAAATTTCAAATTCCACTTCAATTAAATAGCTTAATCATCTTCAGAAGATTGGGGAATTATGTTTTCATTACAACTTAGCGTTCTTAAATCATGAATAAGTATGCCGGCGACAAAATTTAATAACAACATACAATACCAATATACAACCATATTATTTGGTATTAAAAAACTAAAACATAAAATATGTACATCTAGAATTGATAGTTTAAACAAACAACCCACACATTCAATCTTTAAAAAGTGTTTCAAAATAATAAATATCTAGTTCAAAGAGATTTTATTTTAAATAAGCATATAATAATATCTCTTATGTCCAAGTAACTTAAGTACTTGCAATGTTTAAATATAAAATAATTTTAGGCTTGCTAAAAGTTTAAAACAGTTATTATTTTAGCTATCTATACACTTTTTATAGAATCAAAAAAATAATCATCACATTAAATTAATTTCTAAGGAATTTGTAAATGAATTCATATATCTATTTAACTTAAAATAAATATGCGTTTATTAAATTTAAAGTGAAAAATTTCTAAAATTGTTTACTCACAAAAATAAAAAAATAATCTCAAAACACTTTTGTATATAATGAAAAGGATTTTGAATGTTTTGAGATGATGGAATGTTGATTTATAACTTAAACTTATCGGTAAATATAAAGTAGAAAAAAATAACCAAGATTCTAAACAAAATCTTTAAATATTGTTTACCTTTAAATAAGGTTTGACTTTGTACTAGAGGTCTAACGATTTAGTAAAACCAATTACTGGCTCCAATTATTTACACTTATGAATTATGATTCCCGATTATTTATTAATAAATAAAATTGGGAAATATGCTCAAGATGATAACAGTTAATATAATTGGTAAAAAAGATTTTATTTAAAAATCAACAGTTAAACTTTTAATCTTATTTTTTGAGATAAGTCAAAAAAACATTTTATAGTAAAGTGAAGCAATTTGTCAAATATGGCATCTCATGGAACGTAAATATAAATTTCCATCAATAGTTATTGATAAACAGTTTGTTATTTTAATATTTTTCTAGAAGTCCAGCCCACTATCAATGATACAGTAAGATTTATTTTTATATTTTATAAATCCATTTCTTGTTTTAATAAACTGGAAATGATATTAAAAAAATTGTGATTAATCAACGATTATTATTAGTTGTCGAACCAATAATGATCTCACAATAATGCAGGTCACGTCATGTGTCTCCCCAATCCTTAACTATCGGCCATAAGTGTTGAAAACAACATGACCGTATGTCAAGTTCTGGTGCAAATATGTGGATCGTGTTTATCTTATTTGTGGTTGTTTATAGATTTGTTTTCCTTAACTTAAGTTGTTATCTGTTCCTAAGCCCAATAAATGTGTTGTGTTACAAAGCTTGAATATTTAAACACCCACCGATAAGTCTGTCTAGAACTTGTGGATTACAATTAATTGTTGATGCACTAATAATCGTCCAATAATCAGTCATCGGTATCCACATAAGTACACTGTACTTTTTAAATCGTTGAAAAAAATTAAACTAAGCAGTAGTACACTATCTCTAGACTATTGTTTCTATCAAAATTTGAGATTAAGTACAATAAGTAAAATACAACTACATATGAAATTAAATAAACATGAACAAATTATAGAAAAACAACACACAAATAAAAGTAAAAACACACATATTTAAACATATTTCAATATTTAAGAATCAAATAGCCAAAGTTATTATTTATGCTTTTTAGTGAGGATTACTCCCTCTAGATATTAGATTCCTGGATAGCTTAGTGGTTAGAGTATTGGCGTACTAAGCCAAAGGTCCCAGGTTCGATTCCTGTGTCTAGGTGTCATTTTTCAATTTTCAGAATATATTCAAATATGTCTATGCTTTCTTATCATCTTCCTGAGTAAGTAGTAGTAAGACTACACAGGCCAACTAGTTGTGAAAAGTTCTTTAGTGGATTTGAAATTCTCTGAAGGTTGTGGATGAGAGGTGGTGCTAGTGTTACTACAGGGTTGAATCAGGCTTAGTTAACTAATATTTAGGTTGGTTGGTTTTCTAGACTGTGATAAATTGATGTGTCATTCTTCTTAACTGGGTTCAGTTGAATGTTTTTACACTTTTGATGGTGTAGCAGTCTTCAAATTGAGGTTATGAGTGGAGGCATCTAATGAAACTGTTTTTTTTGGGTTCTTAATTTTGGTGTCATGGGAGTTTCATTTGTGAAGCCAATTAATTGTGCAGTATATTGTTGACATTCTAGTTGGTAAATTAGGTTACTAAATTCCCAGGTAATACCGCCTTAAATGGGAGAGTTGGAGTTGGTTATGTTGCTTGAGAAAGTGGCTGCTGGATGATGTATTTGGCGCGTTTTACAATCCGTTTTAGTGCAAGGCTGTGAATGAATAAAAGTTGAGTCATTATTCTCTCCGAGTTTAGGGTATACCAAAGGATTTCTTAATGATGGAGCCCATTTTACCTTAATAGTAGTATTGTTTTGAGGACTTTATTGGTTTGGTTGGATGCTTTCAATATGTGAAAACCTGAGGCTATTATTTTGTTGAACTTTGTTAGACCTGGGTAGTATTTAGTCAAAACCTTAGCTCAGTCAGTCGGTAGCGTATCTGCCTAATAAACTAAGGGTACCGGGTTCGATTCTTGGCATCGCCAAAAATGTATCATTGATGAAATGTGGGTTCACCCTTTCACACAATAATAAATCAACAGCCAGGGAATTAATGTTATGACTGTCCTAGTCTTAAGTTGGATTATAAGGGATATGAAGCTATAACAGGCATAGCTAACCTGTAGTGGAAAATATATGACTTGAATAAATAATGACCCAGGCTATAGGCTGGAAACAGTAGTGGATGAAAAAAAAAGTATTTAGTCACTAGAGGTAGTGTGTCAGGTTTTCCAGGTATGAGTGATTGGTAAGTTTCAACTAATCGAAAAAGGTTATGAGACTTTTAGGGTATCCTCTTCTTGTAAAATCTTCTTGAAGATTTTTTAGATGGTTTTGAAGATTTTTATGGATCAGATGATGTGTACTGAGCACGTTTGGCACTATATGGGATAAATACCCTAAATAGTCACCACTTAACAAAATATCCATTATACTATGAAACACTAGCAACTTATATTTTTTATTTAGTGTGAATGAGAAAGAATCACAATTTAGAAAACAAATAACAAAACATTACCTATGTCTGATAACCTGTGCTCTTCGAGCAGGACGAGGGAAGCGCAAATTGAGTTGTGATTGGTCAGTCACATACTTGCTGTCTCTTTCCCGTCTACGCCTGAGTGCTGGAGTGCAAGCATTCAACTGCTGTTCTTCTTCAGTTGAACTGTTATTATTGGAAAGAGGTGCTCTGGCATCTGGTAAAGTAACACAGCGCCTCAGAGGCAAGTTATGCCCACCAACGCAGTCATCCTCCTCAGTTGTTCTGAAAATAGATTATTGAATGGGTCAAGAATAATAAATTTCTTTAAATTAGTATCAACCTTTTGATGAGATTGGTATACTTTTAGAATTTTTAATTTCACTGAATTTTTCAGGTTCCCCAAAATAAAGATGCACTTTTTAGGCAATTTTATATGTTGCTGCTAAACACAAAATAGTCAAAATATCAAATTAAGTGTTCATAAACTTAAATAATGGTGGGCTGATTTAAAATATTTGAAAAGTTTACAATTAAATTTAACATAGTTTTTGCTGGCTATCTTGAAACAACATATAAGAAACACTAGGATGAGGATTTTAATATATAAGCTCTTAGAATAACACTATGAGTACTTGAATACTTTGAATACAGATTGGTTTTAAAATAAATAAATATTATCAATGTGGGTAAATTATTTTAATATCATTTTAGTGAAAAGGCAATTTCAAAAGTAAAATCTATTGGGTTTGGTGAGATGAGTCTGCTTGATGAGCAGTGACTATTAGGCAATTGTTAGTTGTTTATTTGCATTGTTAGGCAAAGCTAGAGTTGATTTATGCCCACAGTCCCAATAGGATTGAAAAGCATAATTTACTTACGTATGTAATTGAAAATGAAAGTGTTGACATTTAAGTGGATACTTCACACCAAACTACAATCAAAATGCAGATGAAAAAATGACTGTCTTTTTTAAACATGTCATTTTGTAAGTATATCATCCAATTTCTCTTTTTATCACTGTTTAAGATATTTCATTTATACTTGTGATCAGCATCAAAATCAGCTAAGCTATTATTTTCATGTTTTCCTGAATATAATCATAGCCAATGGTCATTTATCAATAAATATAATCCACGATTCACAAACAAATAATACCTGCTGACAGCATCCGATTCAATCATGCTACACCTTGGACTTTTAACTGGGACGGGAATCTTGCTTTTAACACTAGCTGAAGGAACAAATATGGTGGATGTGATGGATTTCCTATTTCGCTCTTCTAATACAGGTGACAAACAGATTGAGTGACGCCGCTCCTGAAAAAATTGTAGGTCTTAAATAAAAACATAAGCCAAACATTAACGAACACGTATGAGTTTTTTTTAAATTATATAGTTTGAACACACATTTTAAATAAATGTATTCAAAAATAAGTCTATGTGTAGTAATTTAATGTACAGTGAGAATATTTATGTTTAAAAATTTAGCTGTACCCTACAGCCACTAAATAAATTAATCCAAGCAAGATTGTTACCGTACTGGGTGTTCACATTTTTGAAAAATTTGCATAATTGTTAAAAAAACACAAAGCCCCATCTACAGACTCCGTATTTGTAAGGTACGTAGTACTCTGTAAAAGAGGAGTCCTTATCCGTAGTTCCTTAGTAATTGTCCTCTGTAGAAGTTGACTCAACTTTAACTTTCTAAGGACTAGTCGTTAGAGACTGCAAAGGACTACCAATCACAGGAAAGTAAATGTGCGCGAGCAACAAAATGAAAGCAACAATGGCATTTTCATAGCAATAAAACTAACTAGCTTGTGTTTAAAATATATTATTTGTGACTGTACTTAATCTACCTTTCAAATGTAGCCTAACCTGGATGTTTAATCAAAGTATGTCCTGTATTTACTTTTGTTAGTAATCGCTCAAATGGAAAATCGTTTGTTAGTGCCAAGCTATAAAAAAATATTTTTTAAGAGTGTAATTGGGCAGTGTTTCCAACTTTCTCATTGGTTGGCACGATCACGTGATTATGGATACGGACTGAGTATAAGTGATTTCCATTTATAAGGACTTAAGAACTATAAGGATGCGGAATTTACGGACTCTGTAGCTGGGGCTTAAGAATTTAAAATTTTGATATATAAAATTAAATCTGGTTAAATAACTCAAAAATTACTTAAAACTTCAAGAGTTGAGCCATTTAACTTTTGACAGGCTGATTGTAAAATGTATACATATTTTAAACAAGGTGATTAAAAAATCGGTGAACAATTGAAGTTTTAGCTGAGGTTAATAAATGGAATACAAAGCAAACTAAAGTGTACACAAAAAATGTAACAAAATTATCTAAGTAAGAGTAGCACAATTTATTTCATCAGCCAAATCAAGCAATAACTAAAAGGAGATGATAAAGTACTATCAAAAAGACTATTAAAAATGATTTAATTTTTTTAAATCTTACTAGTATACATATTTGAAATGTAATGGTAATATAAACTCGAACTATACTTTTTCTTGATGCAGTTCATCTAATGAATTGTTGTTCATTTGTGTGTCTGGATTATTTTCTTCTGTAGCATCAAAGTAGACAGATGGATCTTCCTGGCCAATACCTGGGCTGATTGGACTGCTTCCTCCATTTCCACTAGGCCTCGACGCTTTTATTGTGTCTAGCTTCGACAAAAAATTGTTTTCTTCTAATCTTCCAACAGCACAATTTGAAGGCCTGTAAAAGGATCAATTAGTTGCCAATAAAATAATTTCTTAGTATTTTTACAATGGAATTTGATCAATTATATTGATTCAATTTTGTAAAAGAAAGTTCATTGAGAGAGAGGGATAAAAGTAGATATGAAAATGTTAAATAAATTTGTGAAGTATATTTAATTTTTTTTATCTTATAAACCTAGGCATATTACCACATAGATAACACAAGAGAAATAATTCAGTATGTCTTGATCTTTGCAAGACCAGAGTATAAAACAAAAATAAAACTACACTTATTTAATAAAGTATAAATGTATTTTAATCTCTTAACAATGAATATTACTATGCAGTCAGCTTATACACTTACGTACTAATTACAAAATAAAGTTAAGGATAGGGAAGGCTGAATTTTAGAGGGTGAATGCCCGCATTTGCGTTGAGAGAAAGAGGGGGGGGGGACCATTTAAGGAAAACCAGCCTCAAACAACAACCTCACTATCACCAGCAATCTAGTCTATTAAGAGAATAGTGCCTTAGACTATGCGGCCAACAGAAGTTTAGGCATTTTTTTTATACCACTTCATTTTACTACCCATTAATGATATGCTTATGT
The DNA here is from genome assembly GCA_901482245.1 of Timema douglasi. NCBI lineage: Eukaryota > Metazoa > Arthropoda > Insecta > Phasmatodea > Timematidae > Timema > Timema douglasi. Next base: position 44,216 of record CABEEJ010002567.1, on the reverse strand, counting down.
ACTTATAACCCTAATGGTTTTAAGGATTAGTAAAGTTATATTTATAGGAAGTGTACCCACATTTGCATGGAGGGAAAGAGGAAACTATTTTGGAAAAACCACCCTCAGTACACCCGGCCGAGATCCAAACCTCGATCGCCCTGTCATCGGCACTCTAGTAGTCTACTGCAAGTGTAGGGTGTTAGACCATGTGGCCACCAAAGTGGGTTTTTAGCATATACTGAGATGAATGTAAGAAGTATAGACAATTATTGTTGGCTGTTCGTTGTTTATCTAATAATAATAATAATAATACACCACTCCCCTGTTTTAACACCATTATTTTATGCCACAGGTCTTTCTTTATACTCTTGCTTTTTTAAGGTAAAGGTTATGGTTATTCAATTAGTTTCACTAAAAAATATGATCTCAAAACAAACAGAAATGTATTAACTTTTAAAAGAAGTGATTTGATAGATTTTTAGAATATTATTATGGCAAGTTGTATTGTTTTACATGAAAATGAAAGAATTTTCGAAAATAGTGAGTGTACATAAAGTATGTTTTAAACTTTATTTATTTCATTGGTTGCTTTCGCTGTAACCTACTTGTGTTTGCAGTCGTTATATTTACTGTGCTCAGTAGTATAATATTAGAAATGTTTTTTATATAATCATTAGTTTAGAAAATAGTTGAGTCATAAGTCCATAACCCAGTTGTCTTATAACGCGAGTGGGATCTCTACCACAAAAACCCATGTTATATGAAGGGAATGGTGAAATTGCAATTTGTGTATTGTATTGACAGTTAAAAAGTTACTAGATAGTACTTTAAAGTGTGATCTACAGCTGCCAAATTTGGCAACTAGTATTAATGCCAAATGAATTATAATAGTTACATTTTTTCCAATGTTGACCACAAAATATATGTTTATATTTTCTAAAAAAACCTTATAACCCAAAGGCACATACACAAACACCCATCAAAGCAAATGTTTTCTTTCAAAAAGGTGATAACGTGACCTGTTTCATAATGTATAGGAATGTTGTCACTGTATGAAAAGTTACAAGATCAAGTCTTTGGGTTTCTTTCAATGCATGAGCAAACCACGTAACGTCACCCAAATCAAGAACCAGAAAAAATACTCTCAGTACATGTCTTTCCTCATGGCCCAAGCTTTGAAGATTGCTACAAAGTTAAAGCACATTCCTTAACAGAGTCCAATGGAATATATATCAGTTAAATTCAATAGATCACAAAATCTAGAAAACCACCCAACCAGACCCCCCCCCCCCCCCCCCTCC
>CABEEJ010002567.1:0-42839 GCA_901482245.1 Timema douglasi | reverse complement strand
CCCCCCTTCTCCTGTTTTGTTTGGCACTGCATCTCACTACCTGTTTGTTATACACAAAATATTTATTGACTACTCCAAGTATAAGCACTGCTGCACCCTTAACACCACCTACCATTCACAAATAATTATATCAAAGTCTTGAGTAAATTTATAATCCACCATAGTTTTGTCCTTCAAAAACTAAGTTGGTAACACCAAAGCCAATTTCCAGTTTAGTCTAATCCTTCCTGAGGAAGATGCCATGTGGTATCAAAATATACCATATTGGCCAAAATATAGTGTGATGTTTTTCTCTAAAATTTTCCTTAAGAAAGCTGTATTATTATTATTATTATTATTATTATTATTATATGTACAGACTAGATTTTTTCACTGAAAATGCAGATTCCTAGAGGTTTATTTTGTAGAATGCTGGAACTATGCCATTGGACCTGAAGGAATCATTGCAAGCTTCTAATAATACACTCAAGATCAAACTGAAGCGAGAGAAAGAATTTCCACCCTTCGATGTCTCTGTGCTGTGTTAATGATAACAAAATAGGATTCAGGGCATATCCACAAGAGAGATATCGTGTTGAAAAGAACGCATCATCGGTCTCTCAAATAAACAAGGGAAATGATAAGCTTCAATATTAATTCTAAACTAAAAGCAATACGAGGCGCAACAAACAAATAACGTGCAGGCTGCTAACCAGTGTCCGAGGCTAGTCTAAGGCTTTGGAGAAAAAATGAATAAAAGTTTAAGAGTGAATATTCATCAAGAAAAGCATTAAGAGGGCCAAATAAAACTGTTAAATTTGTCAAGTTTTTTTTTACCTCAGGGTAGTGAGGGGAAAAATTGAGTAGTTACTGAATTCTCTTTGGTATTCGGTTAGACATTTTTACTCAGGAGGCTTGTAATGGAATTAGATACTAATAACATAAGGCCATAATCTCTTCTGTTAGGTAGGCAGCGCTCAGCAGTAAACACTGACAGTGACCTCTAACCCCCTCCCCCCATATCCAGCTTCCACCTTGTATGACCAATGTACAGTCAATAAAAATATACGTGTTTTAAGAATGTCCTCTAATATAAACATTGAAAAAGAATAAATTGATATGTACTTTTAAAAAAAAACTTTTTTTTTACTTTAATGGTAAAGAAATTAATAGTAATTCCTGATTTGAACTAAAGTCTTTTAACTATATTATCTTTGATCAAATATTTAGAATTATAAATTTAAGTGTTGAAATACAAATCAATCACATTGCCTGGTATCAATCACAACCTACTGCGATGGGAGAAAGGAGGAGGTCAAACAGCGATTTCTATCCTCTCATTAGGTAAATGCCAGTGCAGTTCCTACTACTTACTTTTTTATTGCTTTCTCCTTTGACGCAGATATTGATTATTATTATTATTGCTGTTTATAGGCGTGTAGAAATAAATAGGTAATTAGACCCTTCAAATCAAATTATTAAAATCAAATTAAAGTCCCCATAGAAGAAAATTAGTCATAATTCACCTGCTGTAAACAGCAGCTGTACCAACTTAAAGAGAGAATGCAAACAAATTGAAATATATTAAAATTGTTAAAAAACTAAACTCAATGTGTAGTAGGTAATAATTGAGTGAGTCACCCAATCAGAGTTAGACTCTAATGAAATTTAAATATTAGCCTGGCGTATAAAATGGAGTAAACAAATTAATGACTCCATCCCAAGTGTCGCATAACAAAAAATTAGGCTCACCATTAAAATCAAGAGCCAGGTAATTAGGAGACATACTTGTAACATTCCACCAAAGTGTGTCGACCATCAATACATTTTTCAGTTAAGCGCCCCATTGCAATATTTTAGCTCTATTTATTTGTAAGAATGTGTATAAAATATAATAAAATACTTGTGATTAGTCCTATACTTTGTTTCCTAACATTAAATTAAGTCATATAAGAAATTATCTATACAAACAATTTAGAAAATCAACAACATATCATAAGTATTAAGGTGGTTTTTAATTATTTTGTTATAAGGCTTAATTTAATTAGTTTTGTTATTTCCGATTGTTGGGATTGGATCGCCGACGACGATTAAAAAAATTAAGTAATTCTAAAAAGAATCGAAAATGTGATTCACTTAAGGACAATTCTCATTTAACTGGTAAGAGAAAATATAATAATGACCAACTGGACCGCGTAAAGTTACCCGAGTAACTCCAGAAGAATCGAATTTAAAGAGATTCAATAAAAAAAATTTTATGCACTGCAGATAATAAATACTCATAATCATGTATGCTATTATTATGAACGTACTTGCTCCTTGGTCTGAAGTTATTATTTACTGTCTCCACTACAGCAGAGCCTTCTGCTCGATCCAAAACTCTGATCTCTAATCTTCCAGCTACTGGTTCCATTATTTCCCCATCTTCTTCTTCCTCCTCTTCATTATTTATATATTTATTATTTTTCCCTTGTGCATCTTCTTCCTCTTCCTTCATCACAGGAATGAGATCCGTAGTGTTCACTTTAAAAACTTCACCTACATTTATCAACTGACACTCAGAAGACTGGTTTGTGTTTATCACAAGGGAAGGTTTTGAGTCAATTTGTTTATTAGACATTTCGACAGCACACCAATTCAGCGCAATTGCCTGTAACAAAAAGTATTACAATGTAGAAAATAATTTGAATAGGCTGGTATTAACCCTCTTTGTGCCATGAGCCCATCTGATCGGCTCCGCCTACTATAGCCAAAAGTGTCACGAGCTGATCTGATCGACTCCGCCTAATATCACCAAAAGTGCCACAAGCCGATGAAGACGGCTCTCCAGATTTGAGCTAGTTCTCGCTTTATCTGATAGATAGTGTAGTAGTGTCATATATCACTGGAAAAAGAACATGTCCCTATAGAATTTTATATAAGGTTGGCAACAAAAACCAACCGTAAATAGGTGTTATTGGAACTGGGAGTTAAGTACATTTACAATTGGACGGTCGCGTACTCAATGTGCTATAAGGCATTCACGAGCTAAGTTTACCTGAATGACAGCTCGAAATGTTACTAGAAGTAATCCCTAATATATCACTACGCCAACAGCTGACATCTATCACTTTAGATGACTGTAATGAAAACAGATGGTAATATATTAATGTGATAGTTAACCACAATGATTTAGGCCAATATTATTTATATATTTATTTTAGGTCGGACACAAAGTCTATTTATAGTTTTATTCCACTTAAAAAAATATTCACACCACTTTCACAAAAACTTTTAACGAACATAGCCTCAAAATGGCGACTGACGAATTTAAACCATATGATTGAACATAACGGTAAACAAACTTTTTTACAATGATGCGGACACGCAGTTGATGAAAATACTTTATTCAGTTAAATATTTCAAAATACGATAAAATACTCATAAAATCATGTATTGTATGTAAAAAAATGACAACAATTTTCTCTTTTCCAAGTAAATACGATGACTTTATTAAAAGGTATTGATGTATGCACTATATTACACAAAATCAGTAATGTTCCAAAACGAAAAATAAGTACTTTTAATTATGTTTAAAATATTGTTTCGAATTGTACAAAAAGAAATTATTTAAAAAAAATGAAATAGTATGAGAAAACTTAAGTTTACGTTATTTTAAATGTAATATATAACAGGTAATTAAAGATCTTTACAGTTATAACAAAACTGTGATCTTTTACAAGTGTTGGCAACCCAAAACCTAAACATATGATTTTCGAACTGTCATCCAGGTAAAAACCTATCGTGAATGGAATATAAGTGCAACGCTGGTTTACGTATGAGCTGTATGGAAAAACATAAGTGTGGCTCACATTCAATTTGATGTAAATAAATTTGTAAACAGTTTTCAAATATACGGGTTATATTGTTCTGAGTTTAGAAAAATATACTATTGAGATTTTCATGTTATGTCATGTGAATGAAAAGATTTCTTTACCAATGTAAGTAAATAGGTGTAATTCCTTTATAGTAAATTCATATATTTTTTTAAATATGAAATTATTTATTATAAAAAGCTTTTTGAAAAACAAATTCACTATGTGTAGGCCTAAATATGTATTCAAGAAGTAAGCAATATAATATATAACTAGGTTTCATTCTATCAGAACTCATCAAATAGAATGAAACCTAGGTCGGGAGATTGGGTGATGAAGATTAATTTTCTTTAAGAGGCAACCATTACCTCTTTGTCTATTGGCAGCAATGTAAAGTGTGAACTGTGTTGTTTTTTTCATTGTAAACGCCATATTGTGTTCATCTCTTTTATATGTTTCTATCCACCTTTCCTATACCTTCTTCCAAATATAATACAAATACCTCATAAAGCGAAAAAAGGTTTTCCTTATAGAGATGTAATTATTATTTATAATTATATATAATCAAAACTTTATTTTACTGTATAAAACTAAATGCACTACAACAAAATAATATTGAAATGTATATATTGTTTAATAAGTTGTATACTAGCGCCTAACTCAGAAAAGAGTTTTATTGTGTTTGTCAGTTGGCCTCACTGTGTACGATACTTTTAGTGTTTGTTCTAACATGTATTTAGTTTTATAACCTTTATTGTATGATTTACTTTGTCTTAAAATTGTTAACCATCTCTCAAAAGTTAATTTTGTATGTGATAATAAAACATTTATGTATATTTTTAATATGTTAATTAGCATTAGTTTTGAAAATAATACAGAATTAAAAAGAAATTTAAAATTTAGAAATCAAATAATTTTAATTAGATTGTATTAATTTATTAGTATTTAAGAACAGTATTTATGGATTAGAATAATAGAAAAATCAAAATAATTGCTTTAAAAATAAATGTTTGGCGGATTTTCTTGCAAACCCTTACAAAAATGTGGAAATAGCTTTAACATTCTTCGCACACAAAACCTAATAGGCCTTTGGCATACTTCGCACGCGAATTCTGGAATAGGCGTGGCACTAAAAGGGTTAAAAAAATAAAAAAACTTTGTTAAATATAAATACCACCAACATTGCTATTTTTAATATGTTATGCTCTAAATTAAGAGGTATAACCACCACAATTGCCTGGATATTGTAGGAGTATAAGCCGTTGAGACAAAACATCAACACACAAAATAAAAATTAAACACTAACTTACAAGTGGCTTTTTCAGGGGTTGAGAACATAATGAATTCCAATTATTCATTTGAGTGTGTATAGCAGTGCATCAAACATGGTTTCAATAAAAGCTCGATCTCTTGGTAGCTTTGATCGCAACATTATACACTACTTCTTTAGTATTGGCTAGCTAGTATAGTTGGAGGAGTTGATGAGAGTTGTGGGAGATCTTTAAAATACTAGATTTGTATGTACCAAACAAACCAATGCTCAATCTGTTTATAGCTTTTATTGAATCAACATTCGATGTAGTTATGTCACTCCCTCTTATGGTTACCAATAATATAAACATGTATCAATAGTTGATAAAAATTCGAACTGCTCTTAAATAGGTAACATTAGTTGTTCAGGTTGGAAAGACTGTAACTAAGTGTTAGTATTTGTTAAAGATAGTCTAATAATGTCAGTAGGAAGCAGTTATTTTAGCTTTAATGACTACTACCTATTAAAAAAGCTAGTGTTTACATGTGCTTTTGGATAATATTTTGTCCCAAAAATTTCTACTCCAGCAGGTGTGAATGTTAGCCCTATTACTTTTAACTCTCGTCTTTTCTACTGGTACATTTCCAACCACATTTTTATAATTATTATATTTTTAATGGGCACCTGATAACATTTAAGATGGGAAGCTCGAATCCTATGGTATTTGAGAGATTCAAGATTTGTAAAAATCTTAAAAAACGATAATACACTCATGAAGAGCTTTGAACTCAAATAACAATTTTATGTAATTGACAAAAGGGATTATAAAGAAATAAGTATTTTTGGATAGTAGTAAAATCATACAAATGAACAAAATTGTTTTAATATCATTAATTTAGTAAAAAAATAAGTGTTATATTTATTGTTTATGATATGATGCTAGAGACATGAAAAACAAGCATTTGACAGTAACCTTAAACAGATTTATTTAAAATTAAATTTTAAATATTATGACTTAAAATAAAAATTATACTTATTTAAAAATTCAAGGATTCAAATTTGGATTCAAGATTTGAAAGAAAATCAAAGATTCCAATTCGAGAAATATATGATCTAACCCATCTATAGCGCGAAAATTGGTAGGTGGTAGGAACTTTTGATGGTTGGAATAATTTCACTTGATACTAAGGCAAGGAGTGTTGTCACCTTTGAGACTACTGTGAGCCATCCCTCTGACAACCTGTTTGAAACCCCCTTACTTGACCCGATTAATGTCATTACTTGGATACTGCCAAGTCGTAACAGTTCTGTACTAGGAAAGAAGATGTTGGGCAATATCACACAATTCAACACAGCTTGAAACAAGGTTGGGTCAGTATAATTTCAAAGAGTTTTAGAATGGATTTTGTTTTAAAAGATTGTCATGTATTACAAGTTTTGGCTTTTATATGAATTAAAATGTTAGTCAGAAATTTTGTCCTGTTAGAGTCCAAATAAAGCAACAGCTTTAACTATGACAGAGTTAGTAATAAACAAGCGCAACAGTGTAGGGTAATTAATCAAGAATAAGCTTAAATCATATATATTTACACATTTTATTCATCTAAGCAGATTGCCAATTTTAAACATTAACGAATATTTCAAGATTACCAGCTAAAACAACAAGAATTTTGATAGTGAAGTAATAAATATTTGTGTAGATTAATCCAAATTGAATATCAAAGAACTTATTTTAGACACTCCATCTTAAAATAAAATAATCTAATACTTTTCTTTTTTGTCACCCAGTCTCAATACTTGTTCGGATTAAGCTAATGCATTTCTTAATGAGCTTTTGTATAAAAAAAAGTTTATTACTAACCATTAAAACTTGGAGACAAATAAAATATTCTTTGAATTGAAAAGTTATGGCGATTAAAAAAAAATGAGCAACCAATTGTACATGTATTGGTTTAGTTAAAGTCAAGTTTCTAATAGAATTAATGATCAAAATCTAGGAAATTTAATATACTTTTATTGCCATGAAAAAACTTTATTTTCTATGTAATAATAATAATTTCTGAAAATGGGAATCTCACTGGTAAACTAGGCCTTCTGTTGAACTCTTTATCAGTGTCCATTTTTTCTTTAGCTGCTTGTGTGTGTCGTGTAGCTACGTTTCTCATTATATCCACTTCATACACTAAATCATCAAAAGCAGCTTGTTGGACTAGAGGAGCCTCTAGCCACAGCCTGTACACAAAAATAAATATAATGAGCAAATATACATAATATGAAAATAAGTGTTCTACAAAGAGTATAAACGACCAAATAGATTAGTAAGTCAACATTATGTGCATTGGAGAATTGGAAAAAAAAAAATGCTGCTAATACTTTATGTAGTAATATGAAAGATATCTTCACAAATATATATTTAAGCAAAATAATTAAATATTCTTGGGAAAATTATTTACTAACAAAATTAATAATCAATAACATTATTAATTTAATAAAAATTCACTTTGGAATATTTAAATATTTAACCTAAAAGGTATTACTGTATACTTCAAAGAAGCTGTATGATAAAAGCTAAGAAAAAATGAGTTTGAAAACGTTCAACTCTCAGGATTTCAAAAGGTGTAAACCATAATTACAACAACTCTCAAAATAAATATTTCTGCAGCCGACATTGCCTGTATTATAGAAAATGCACAGATTTTGGTGAAATACACAGATAATATAGGAAGACATTAATTAAACAGTAACTTTGACCAGGCCACAGTAAAAGTTAAATACATCAGTGCATCAGTTCTCATTTATTGGTTTGCATGAGCAAATTATTTAACTATTACAGCCTCATAAAGACATCATAGGAACAAGGGCCATGTTTTAATTAGTAAAGGAAGGATGTACAAGTAAGACCTTGCTCATGGGGTTTTTTTGGTACTTATTTTATTTTTATCATTTGGGTAAATATATGCTAAATTTACAATTTTTTTATAAATCTAACAAGTAAAATAATAAAGCATTTTAAATTTTTATCAAACAGGTTCCACTCTCAAATTCCCGAAGACCAATTTCTTATTATAATATTTATAATACAAATCATTATAGAATATGTTATCTACTTAGAGGCTGTAGAGATAAGAGATGTCTGGGCCACACCCATCTGTTACTTCCCTCCTTCTGAATCACAAGACATTTCCGCACTAATCAACATTAAACAAACCCAAAGAAAGGGGTGTCTGATTCATTTATAAATTAAAAATCTTTCATCAAGTCATATATTTGTTTATTTTTTATTTACCAAGGTTGTAAAAAAGAATTATAACTTCAGAAAAATAAAGCACAAATAAAAGTTTTTGATTTATTTTTTCTACAATTCTAATATATTTGTTTATCACATATTATATTTTTCTCAATGCATTTTATTTCATAGATATTAATGACCAAGTTTGGAATGTTTAAAAATCCTACCACCATTCAATAGTATAAAGTATGGTTGCTAAAAGATTATAGAGAGAATTAAGGATTAAACTAAGCAAACTTAAAATTTTTATAGAGGTGGCAGAAATGGAGCAAAGATTTCAAATAATTATTCGTCTTTTGTATGTACGATCATTAATGCATAATAATTCAGCCATGTTATTTAGCGTATGTTAACAAAACTAGGTACAGAAATAGGATATGCCAAGGACATTAATAAATTCTACTTAATTCAAGCATGTACCAACAAGAATGCATATACCTTATATGAGGTGCTAACTGAGGTAGGCTCCATGCATGAGGCAATTTTCCTTGAATCTCTGGGAAACATTCTATACCAGCAATATTAAGACAAGACGGTCGAACCTTGCCAGAAAGATATTTAGGTTGTCCATTACTTGTGTTTTCTCCTGGTAAGGTTTCATCTAGAGCCTGCATGTGGATAAACGAATACATTTTGTAACATCTTAATTAAAGGTTATTTCACAAAAATTAATGTGGAGGGATAGCCAGCACACTTACCTTGGTGATCCTGGAGTAGAAATTGTTTAGATAGAACACTAAAAAAACACAAACACATTGTTAAGGAGAAGTTTTCACTGCCACAGAAAGCTTCATCAGGTCAAGAGAGTAGACTGATGCTCTTGGTTGAACTAAAAGGTTGACTGTTTTTCAGTTATGATATCACTGTAAATAAATAGATAGAAAAACTAAAAATTGTGTTATATGCTGTATTATTATTGTGACAACGAATGTGATAAGTGTACTAGTAGGAAGGGGAGGAATTACCTATGTTTGAGGTTAGGGGCTTGTCTGGATTTGATAATATATTGATTGGCAGTTTCCCATATCGTTAGTTGTGAATGGTTGCATATTTCTTTGTTCAGGGATTTGACCACCTTGGCTGTGTAATAGTGAATAAATTTCAGATTAGGAATGGTCATCGACATGACACAAAAATGAAAAATAAAGATCAGCCTGTAGCATCACATGCTGAAACCCATAGTCTGGACTTTAATTACTGTTACACAACCAAGGTGGTCAAATCCCTGGACAAAGAAATATGCAACACTCTAAAAATAACTGATAAAGGAACTGGCACATCAATATATTATCAAGTCCAGACAAGCCCCTAACCTCAACTTTAGGTAATTCCTCTCCTTCTTACCAGCACACTTATTACATTCAATGTCACAATAATAATACAGTATATAACATAATTTTTAGTTTTTCTATCATCTATGTATTCATAGTGCTGTCATCTATACAGTGATATCATAACTGAAAAACCGTCAAATGTGGACAGTCAACATTGCAGTTCAACCAAGAGCATCAATCTACTCTCCTGACCTGATGAAGCTGTCTGTAACAGTGTATTGTCCTTAAAAATGTGTTTGTGTGTTTTTTAGTGTTCTATCTAAACAATTTATAATCCAGTATCACCAAGGTAAGTGTGTTGGCTATCCCTCCCAATTTAAACCATGATTTAGCCTAATACTCTATCCCAAATAAACAAAAATTCATGTAAAATTCATAAATAGATTTGATATCTTACACAAGATAAAGTAAATGTTTATTACTTTTTTCATCGTTTGAATGAAAAACGTGAGCTATTAATGATAATCATCATTTGCAGTTTAAAGAAAAATTAATAGGAGATTCAAAAGAAAACTTTAATATAATTTAAATAAAAATACATTATTAAGAATGAATAGAACTACAGGTGTTAATAATTAATTAAAAATCAAACACATATTCTAAAACAAACATAAGTGGTGGACATTCTCATCAACAGTTTCCAGCCTGATGCTGGGTCAGTTTAGTAAAATGCTATCCGCTATCCTTCCACCGTTCTACCTCATTTATTTCATCCAACATTCTCCTCTCAATTCCACACTTTCTGTTATCTGCTCCTCCCATCTCTAACTTGGCCTCCCTTAAGGTATTTTTCCTTCATACATAGTTTCCAACATATTCTTTGGAATTCTCTCTTTTTCCAGCCTCATTACATGCCCATATCATCTCAGTCTTGCTTCCTCAACTGTCTCATGCACTCCATTTAACCCCCCCACCCCCCCACAAACCTCTTAAATAATTGTATTATAAATATTAACACAATTTTTATTGTAGAATGATTTATTTATCCAAATTTACCTAAATTATAATGGATCTGTCAAAGTTGTTTTTATATCAATGAAACTGTTAAGGAAGGTCCCTAACAATGTTTACTTCAGAACAAAAGTTTGTTAAACAAGAGGGTACAAATGGTTCCCTACAAAAAGATAAAATGTTAAACTAAACTAAAGACTAGTTTATATACCCCTAAAAGATAAATACAGTTCATTTTTCACTTCTCCAGCAAAGCTTTTTCACAAATGTTATTCAAAAGAGAAATTCATTGTAAAATGTGATGAGATAAAAATTTGGTGTTACAAAAACCATAGCTTTGAAAATAGTTAGATACTGTTTAACAAATTCATTAGGACAGGTACACGTTAAGATATTATTAAGATTTGGACTCAATAATTATTTCAAATATTTAAATTCTGTTAAGTAGCACTTCAATAGCTTGCCTGTGGTGATTGCTGATGACTTTGCTTTTCTAAACGGGAATCTTCACTGATTCTGGATAGCTCAGGCGGAACTCTTCCTAAAGTGGGTACCTCTGAAGCTATCGCCACACAAACTGCAGGTGTAATTGATTGGATGATATTGACAGGAACTGTTCTATCAGCTTCTATAGGTGGTGGAGCACTCTGTGATGTTTCAGCAGGGAAAACTGGCTATTTGTAACAAAGTGAAACAACATGTTGTCAAAATAATATGTAGAGTTGCAACATGTGCATGATAATTTAAGCACAATAAATTTAATGTTTATAAACACAAATTGGTAGATCTTTTTAATAATATGTTAATTATTTGTAAGTGACAATGAAATTGATGTATTTAATAATGCTTTTAAAGGCCAAGCCGTATTTTTACAGAACAAAATATATTTGAACACATTTTTAATACATATTTTAAATATTGGGAGAATATATATATTCAATGTATATTTTTACAATTGTTTCTACTGAATTTTAGGCATATTTTTTTTTAAAGGTAATTACATTAGCAATTTAGTTAATACAGGTTTACATGTTATACAATGTTATTTTAAAATAAATTCTTAAAAATACATACAAAATGCTATTTCAATGTACAAAACAAAATACATTTGTTTAAGGAATATTAAATAAATCTTTTTTACAACAAAATGCTATTTCAATGAGCAAATCAAAATACATTTGTTTAAGGAATATTAAATAAACCTTTTTTACAGAGTAGTGGCAGAAAAAAATACAGTGGAATTATAAGCTAATTAATTTTTTCCTGAAAAAGACACAGATTTAAATTTTATATAAAAATGAAATGATATAAATAATCTAGATAATTGAAAATATGAGCACTAAGCAAATATGGTAATGAACAAAAAAAAAACTTAATTTCTAAGTCATTTGAAGTGTACACTTTCCCTTATAAATTAGACCCTACAATTTTTAAAATTGTGTTTAAAGAATTTCAAATTAATTTAATTAATAAGTGATGGAAGATAGAGATTATTCTAGTATCTCTAAAGTAGAGTTTTATAAACATAACAGGAACAATAACCATAGTTACCATGAAGTTTGACACATGCTTCTAGACCATACAGTACAACCTGAAACAAAACCACCTCTTTTGCTCGATTTCCTGAAAAATTGCAATATGCATGCATCCATAAGCTCCTTCTCTGGTAGTATAATCAAGATAAGCTACCCTGTAAAATAAATCATAATTGAGAAGCCAAAGAATTAATCTACCAACTTTGAAGCATTCACTATCTGCAATGTTCAATATATAAAATTCTCACAACTAAAATAATAATTAAAAGAATGACCACCGCAAGAAATTAAGAGCAATACTGGGGCAACAATATAGTAATACATGATACAACTCCCATCAATTTTATAGTGTACGACTATTAATTATATCAGAAAACAATTTGCAATACAAATTGTAATGTATATGCCACTAGTTCTAACATATCACCAAATCTTAACTTGTTCTCAAACCCAATGATTCATAGATTTAACCTTTCTTTCCTTGTACCCATTTATAGAATGGTAAAAATAAAAAATAAATCATGTCACACTCAATTGTTGAACAAACAACTGCCACCATTAAAAAAACATCCTGAAAATGTTAGTTTTGTCATATAGACATGAAAATATACATAAATGTATCTAATATTACAAATTTACCAAACCCTTCCTTCACCTCTGACAAGACATCTTGTGTATATGGGGAATGCCAGGCCTCCACCGTGGTTCAGATTCCACGTTAAACTGTAGGTCCTCCATTTCATCTCACAATCACCCTACCATTACACATTAGCGTAAGTGTGTATAACCCGAACGGGTAGTAAGACGCGGTGCTAATAATAATAATAATAATAATAATATTACAAATTATACATTTGTTTAAATTCAATTAATATGTGAGTCAACCAGTAAGTTACCTATTCATTTAAAATAAAACAAAAATTGTTTTACAAATCAAATGTGTATGTTCAATTATGAACAAGAATATTTTTTTTAATTAAAAATGATTGGAAGGACAGTTCAGAAAAATAAAACATGATTTTTAAGGTCAATAAAAATAACTATTTACTATAATATTAGTATTATTTAATATATATTGATACTATCAATCTATAGTGACAGTTGCAGATAAAATAATTTGATATATGTCAAATGTTATTGTGATATTGATTAAGAATCACTTTTCTTCCTACCACATTCTTTCTGTACTTATTAAATGGTATCATCATAATTGTTATATTAAATTAGGTAGTAAATTAAATCTCAAACATTAATTATAAGGAAAAGGATGAGGGAATTGGATTGTGAATGCAATTAACACACATATTTTTGTCTGAAATATGAATGGGTGAAATAATGTATGTAAAAAAAAGTTCAAATCAATTTTAACATTCATTTATTTAAAAAAACTTATCGATATAACAAAATCATTTCATACAAACAAAAATGTAACAAAATATAAAATTCTAACATATTTGTAAACAATCATTCACATGAACATATAAAACCCAATATTCTCTTCTTGATACAAAACTGCAATCATACAGCGGTATTGTGTGTAGTATATATAAAACATACCTGTTGAGAAAGATTGTGCTTATGCTCTGGACTTTGAAGATTTTCTCCTTTCCACTCATTATCAGTTTCCTCAGAGTCATCAAACTGAGATTTCCACTGAGATGCAAGGGTCAAACCTATTGGAAAATAAAAACTTTAAAGATTAGTTTTTTAGAGACGACTGAATTGTAGCCATTCAGACATTTCTTAAACAAGCACCACAAATAAAAAGTCAGATTTGTATCCATTATCATAATACCCACAAAATCCTGAATTGTATCCATTCTTAATGGTAGCCATTCAGACAGTTTTAAAATAAACGACTTTAACAAAAATACTGATTTGTATCCACTGTAATTATTTGCATTATATCCATAAAATTCGGAATGGTAGACATTCAGACATTTTCTTAGACACGCATTACAAATAAAAAGTCTGAATTGTATCCACTAGAAATATTTGCATTATACCCACAGAATCCTGAATTGTATCCATTTAATTGCGGTACCACTTGTCTGATAGATGGCAGCAGAAGAAACTCGCCTTAACTCATTCCATGTTTACTAGAAAGCAGCACTTATCCTTAACTCATTCCGGGGTAACTAGAAAGCAGCACTATCTCTATATTAATATAAAAATATAATCTTTTTACTTTAAAATCTAACTATGGATTTTAGAACTTATTTTTATAAACATTACAGAATATATCTGTGATTTAGGTGCTTGTTCTATATATATATAACCCTACTATCATCTTGTTGGCAACCCTGTATTTAAATACTATTATTATGACAATTGACAGCAGTAGATACTTTAGCGACGCCATATTATTTGCACGCTGAAAAACCGGGTTGAACTATTCCACACCCACATAAACGTTTATTTAGGGGAGTTTGGGGTAAAACGAAGGATTGTAACAAACTAAATATGTTACTAGATTACAAAGTTGAAAAGTTTATAGTTACATGACTTTTAACCTGGATTTTAAAGAGTGCGCTAAAATAACTAAATGAATTATACAATACATATATTTTATACAATATTAATATTAGATGTTTACGTTTATTTTGCGCTAATTTAAGGTAAAATTTAAGGTAAAATATTAATATAAGATTTTTACATTTCTTAACACATTTATTTAAGGCGGTACAGCTTCTAAAACAGAATTTGTGTAAAGAGATCAGAGCGGGGCCCTGATAGGAAATTCAATTATATATTTAACCATATAAGTATGCATAGGCCTGGTCCCTACAGAATAGGCCTAGTCCCTACAGATCTGAGCAATTTGACCAAAGCTTGAGGAAGTACGGGATTTTCTTCAGGAAAATCCTAGTTTACACGTTTTTTTTTAAGGATCTACAGCTTCTTAAACAGAATTTGTGTCAATAGCACAGAGCGAGGACCTGATAGGAAATTCCATTCTCAATCCAACCATTTTGTTCCCACCACGTATTACTATCCAATTAGGTTATATTATGTACTAGTTGAGCTAATCGGCTAGGGATGAGGTATGTGTAACTAGGAGGCAGTGCACCAGCACTTGCGTAGAGAGAGAGAGAGAGAGAGAATAAGAAACCATTTAGGGAAAACCATCCTCTGTATACTGCACCTGGTTCAGACCTTGATATCCCCGTTCGCGGCAGACTAATCGAACACGAGATTACCGCGTTAGACCATGCGGACACCGAGGCAGGTAAAAAATTATTATTATCATTATTATTATTATAAAGTATTGATTATTAAGGTGGATATAAAAGACACGTTTTAAGTCAAAATGGTCCTAAAAACCATAATTGGTACCGAGGGCCAGTGGGATCCTAGTTTTACCTGGATGACAGAATTCCTTGCTGCACTCATGGTTAAATCTAATAATGAAGGCATTTTGAAAATAATGATTTAGTTTAAAATGGTTATTTGGGAAGTGTTTGACATGACAAAGAACAATGTTTGTATTTTATTTTTTTGAAAAGTTTATTTTAGCACCGCGTCTTACTACCCGTTCGGATTATACGCCTATGTATTGATTAAACTAAAAGTTTAGGAGTGAGGTAGGTATGATTTAGATTAAGTGCACCCACATTGGCATGGAAGGAGAGTGTGAAACCATTTAGGGAAAAACTTTAAGTTGACCTACACCTAGCCATGCCCAGGATATTATAGTGATGGGCAGAATCGGATGAATAGAATCGATTCATTCGATTATTCTGAATAATCTATTCATTTGATTCTTTCAAAATAATTCGAATGAAAACAGTAGCTGACTTGACGCTAGCTGGCCAATTCATTCTCTTACCCCACCCTTGCCAAAAATGCTCAGGAAAATCGAACTTATGATTATGAATGTTTCCAGGCTATCTTTATACAGGTTTCTACTAGGTTCATTTTCAATAAATATTTCCCATTGCTACACAATAATCGACCTTACGCATTAGAATGATTCTAAGGCTAATCCAATACAAAGGTTTAGTGGTTGTACAGTTTACAATCAAATAACAGCCAAAGATAATTAGAATGAAAATTACAAAATGATTCGATTATTTTGCTACATTACTACGTGGATTGTTCTTTTTCATTTCCTTAAAATTTTACCTTCCTAACTAACTAATCGCATATAGCACGAATGGTTTTAGAGATAATAAATTTATGTCAACAATAAAAAAACTAAGTAGATAATTATATACTTTGTATGTATTTAATAAAACATTGCCCGGCCGTAATATTCAGATCGTATTATAATTTTAATCACTGAAATAATTTTACGATTGTAAGCTTATATGTTTTTGTTGTGTTTAGGAAATATTAAAGGGTAAATTATTTCGACTCTTTTAAACACAAAGGGAAATGTATGTTCCTTATTTAATTATTAATCGTACACAAAAGTATTTATATTAATTGCGAGCTACTTATTTGAGAAATGTGTTCACTTACCCACTGTATAGTATTTTGTTGTGGCTGTACTTTGGTCTTTGACACTGTCACAAGGAACTAAATGCAGTAATAGAAAAGTTTTGATAAGCTGCAAACGCAAAGGAATGCGTGTTGGGAGATCCGACAGAAGGGTGAAGAGAATAGTAGCACAAAGTAAAACGAGCAACTAGTAACTACTTTTAGAAGTAGTAAATATTCGATCATTACCGACTCTTTACTACTTCCCAAAATCATTCGAATGATTCTTTCAATTCATTCGATTATTTTTCAAAGAATCGAATAATTATTCGATTCTTAAAATCATTTGATTATGCCTATCACAAGGATATTATGCCTGATCTGAAAAGCCAACAAGACTATTATCAGATTGACAAATAGATCGCATGCATGTATATGTGGGCTTGATAAGAGCAACCAAGAACCAATAAAAGATTTAGTTTTAGAAATTAAAAATTAGATTACACTGATATTTAAGTAAGTTTTTATAAAGGTCACCTAACACTAGCAAGATTTGTATGCTAGGGTGTCAAACACAAAATCGTTTTGGGTATATTATTTAAATAGATAAATGAAATGTTCTAAAACAGTAATGAAAATCATTCTAAACAAATATAAAGCAATTTGATATGCTTGGTTTTAAAAGTTAAGTGTTAAATTGTAATTGTGATGGGTATAATACAACTTGTCATTTTGGCTGGCAATAATTTACGACAGTTTTTCAATTGCTCTAGTTATGGAATTGGGTTGGATTCATGAGTAAGCCAGACTGTCCACAAAATGTGATTCCCGCGAGCACAACAGCAGATTTTTTTATGAAATATTGGCGTGGACTGGCTTTCGGAGGGGGGAACAGGTTCTGCCCCTAGTCTGGCCCAGAAGTATGAGTGATAATACCAAAGATATTAGGTATCTATTTATAGTTTATGTGTCTTGCTATTGGCAGGGGTGGGGAAAGGAGCGGCTCTCGGATTGAAAAGGTATATGAAAGTTGAATAAAAAGATAAATATTGTTGGGAGAATTTGTCAGGGTCAAGCAATTATATTTAAATGTTTATTTCTCAAGAAATAGGATAATGGGTGGAAAAAGAAGGAAATATCAGGGCTACAACAAATGAGGTAGAAATTAAAATAAGTTAAAAAATATACGAGCATGCAGGTGATCTTAAAACCTTACAAATTCACCAATTAAATAGACACAAAATATGATTTTGACGTAAGAGGAATTAAAACAGAGTTTTAAATAAAAATACAATTGTATATTTATTATTTCTTAGGTCAAATCAGGAATAATACCTGGTCTAGGCTTGCGAATAAATATATTGTGGAATAGAGGATAATTGGGTCCGTCACGACTCAGCTCTGTGCACGTGTCACAAATTCTGTTTTGGAAGCTGTAGTGCCTTAAAAAAACGTGAAAACAAGGATTTTCCTGAAAAAAAATCCCGTACTTCCTCAAGCTTTGTTCAAATTGCTCAGATGTATAGGGTATATACCAATGTACACTTATATTGTTGGATAGAAAATTGAATTTCCTATCAGGTCCTGCTCTGTTCTCTTGACACAAATTCTTTTTTAGAAGCTGTATCGCCTTAAAAAAACGTGTAAACGAGTATTTTTATGAAAAAAAAATCCCGTACTTCCTCAATCTTTGCTCAAATTGCTTAGATCTGTAGGACCTAGGCCTATGCACACTTATATGTTCAGATAGATAATTCAATTTCTTATCAGTTCCCAGCTTTGTGCTCTTGAAACAAATTTTGTTTTAGAAGCTGTATCACCTTAAACAAAACGAGGATTTTCCTGAAAAAAATCCCGTACTTCGTCAAGCTTTGGTCAAATTGCTCAGATCTATAGGGTCTAGGTCTTACACTTATATTCTTAAATAGAAAATTGAATTTCCTATCAGGGTCCCTCTCTGATCTCTTTGACACCAATTCTGTTTTAGAAGCAGTAGTAGCTTAAAAAACGTGTAAACGAGGATTTACCTGAAAAAATTTTTGTATATCATCAAGCTTGCTTCAAATTATTCAGATCTCTAGGGTCTAGTGCTATGCACACTTATATGGTTAAATAGAGAATTGAATTTCCTATCAGGGCCCCGCTCTGATCTCTTTACACATTCTGTTTTAGAAGCTGTAGCACCTTAAATAAATGTGTTAAGAAACGTAAAAATCTTATATTAATATTGTATAAAACACCTTTTACCTTAAATTAGCGCAAAATAAACATAAACATCTAATATTAATATTGTATAAAACACATGTATTGTATAATCCATTTAGTTATTCTAGTGCACTCTTTGAAATCCAAGTTAAAATTCATTTAACTAAAAACTTTTCAACTTCGTAATCTAGTAACATATTTAGTTCGTTACAATCCTTCGTTTTACCCTAAACTCCCCTAAATAAACATTTATGTGGGTGTGGAATAGTTCAACCCGGTTTTTCATCGTGCAAATAATATGGCGTCGTTAAAGTATATACTGCTGTCAATTTTCATAATAATAGTATTTAAATACAGGATTGCCAACAAGATGATAGTAGGGTTTTATATATATAGAACAAGCACCTAAATCACAGATATATTCTGTAATGTTTATAAAAATAAGTTCTAAAATCCATATTTAGATTTTAAAGTAATAAGACAATAAGTAAAAAGATTATATTTTTTATATTAATATAGAGATAGTGCTGCTCTCTAGTTACCCCAGAATGAGTTAAGGATAAGTGCAGCTCTCTAGTAAACATGAAATGAGTTAAGGCGAGTTTCTTCTGCTGCCATCTATCAGACAAGTGGTACCGCAATTAAATGGATACAATTCAGGATTCTGTGGGTATAATGCAAATATTTCTAGTGGATACAATTCAGACTTTTTATTTGTAATGCGTTTAAGAAAATGTCTGAATGGATACAATTCAGGATTTTGTAGACATTATGAAAATGGATACAATTCAGACTTTTTATTTGTAATGCCATGTTTAAGAAAATGCCTGAATGGCTACCATTCAGAATGGATACAATTCAGCATTTTGTGGATATAATTCAAATAATTACAGTGCATACAAATCAGGATTTTTGTTAAAGTCGGTTATTTGAAAATTGTCTGAAGGGCTACCATTCAGAATGGATACAATTCAGCTCCCCTTTTTTTATAAACATATATTGTTGTAATCATTATAAAAATTAGATATTTAACTTTAATATACCAAACTGCAAACTACTGTGAAATCTCTATTACTTAGCTATTTAAAAACGCTCTGACACGGTAAAAAAAGACTAAATATTGCCAATTTTCTCACTTACCATGTTGTCTAAATTTGTCAAGTTAGTAGTGTAATTTTAGAATAAGTAGGGACAACTTTAGTTGTATTCAAGTTGCTAGGAATACCTTTCATTTAGAGTTGATTAAAATATATTATTGCTTTACTGTAAACATACAGAAATTTAAGATCTTTCAAATAGATAACTTAGTAAAAAAATTATTATAAAACATTGTGGAAACAATGTACAACAATGTTATGTAAATGATATGAAAAGAAGTCACCTTTAAAGGATAGTTAGGTTAGGCAATGATAGAAAATAATAAACTTCTTGCTTCATTCTACATACTCTCTTAAAACTTACAATTTCTTATCACTTTCATAGTTACACAAAAGCTTAAAGTATGAATAATGTATTAATAAATTAATAAGAGTCGCCGTTTATTTGTTTCTATAACAGCCTAACTTAACTATTTCTTAGGTTGACTTCCTTTTCTATCACTTATATTACATTATTGTAGAATATTTTCACAAAAATTTTACATATTTCTGAGACATTAGGCACTTACTAATTTAGTTGTTAAATGTATATTGCCATTTACAGTTTGTTGTTCAGCAGTGTTCCCTACTGGTAGGTTTAATTTCTTCTTTTCAGGACTATTAAGTTCCATTAGGGCGGGTATTTGTAACATATGTAAAATGTCAAAGTTTTTGGCTTTAATTACCGACTACAGAAACTTATACTATCAAGTATCAGGTGAGAGAAACTTATGACACGTAGTCCCGAGGGCCGAAAATTCCCGGGTCGTGATAGTTCAAGGGTGAGTTGTAGCCTGTATTCAGTCACAGGGAAAGAGAGTGGAATGAAATTTAGCATGGCAAAGTGTGAAATGATGATAATGACAAGGAAGAGGGTAAGGCCTAATAAAGCTATAAGGTTGAATTGAGTAGAGCTGAGAAAAGTACAGAACATAAAATATCTTGGAAGCGTGATTGAGGAGAAAGGTGGAGGTAAAAAGGATCTAATGAGAAGAGGACCGCAACAAGAGATGTTCTATAGGCGCGTGAGAGACTTGCTATGGAGAAGAGAAGTGCCCTTGATGTGTAAGGAAGTGTTGTACAGGATGTACTTTGTACCCATTGTCACATATGCAGCAGAAACATGGACAGTGATTATAAGAGACTAGGAAAGTGGAGGCTATAGGAATGAAGTTTGTGAGAAACATGCTTAAACTTACCCGGCCACAGGCTAGAAACAGTTGGTGATAATGATGATGATTCAGTCACACAATAGTCTTAAGAGAGTGTGTTATCTTTTTTTAGTGTGATTATTAACATTCTTTTTTTGGAGGAAATTGTGACAATTTTCAATTTAAAAAATATGCTTAGGCTTAAGAAATTCCTAAGCTTAATTTTTACTTTTTTTTACGTTATTTTAAAGCAAATTGCTAAGTTTAAACCCATTTCTTAGATCTCTGATATATTTTCTTTTTCAACAAATTTTCTGGCATGTGTAGAGGCCCGTTCTATTTGGGCAGCGTTTTGTCTTAATAAACCCATAGTACACACATACAAACAAATAATTGACTCGTCGACTATGATCGGTTAGAAAATGTTTCAATAAAAGGGTTATATAGGCTATAAAATTAAAAATACAATTTAAATAGGGAAGGGTGTGCATGATATTGTGATTTAATATTAGAATGGGGCTTCACGAAATTGTGATATGTGATAAGCGAGTGAGAGGGGGTTAAAACAAACAACATTAGTGTGACATGGTTTATGGATAGCCCCAACCCATAAATAAACTTATGAATAACAGGACATTTCATAGGGAAATATGAATAATTTCTTACCACCTCCTCCACGTGTGACTTGCTGTAGAGCAGATACATTATCATCATCTATCACAGCAAATTGAGTGATTGAGGTGTCTCGATTGTTTATTTTACAGCTGATGGGTCTTCTTGAATCTCCTGAAGAATGGAAGCGACGAACACGATGCTCTTTGGCACGTTCTTTCAAAGGTTCACGTTGATCAGTTACAGGTGATGAGCCAATGAGACCTGGACACATTATAATAACTAGGAATAATTATGTATATAATACTTATACGAAATATCTAAACTACATTTAAATGAAATAACTTTAAATCTGGTTAGAATGACATGGAAACACAATTTGTTACATTCTCTCAAAAAAGTTATATGCATGGTAAGAATTCTTTGCAAAACTTCTTAAGATCAGATGTGCTAAGAATGAGACCAGAGCATTTATTAGTTAACATATATACTAATGAGTACTATAGTTATGTAGCTCTGTAAATATAGTTTTATCTACTAGACAATAGTAATGGCTAAGTAGAATATGTAGATTAAAAAATGTGTAGTTTATCTTAAATTGAATTACATATAATTTTATGCTGATCATTAATTTCTATTGTTAAAACACTAATTCAATCTTGAATCAATTTTTATTTCAATACAACCAGAAGTAATTGTCAAACTTATTTCATCAAACAAATTTACTCAAAATTATGATTATTGGTGTCTGGCTATGGTTTTATTTGACACCTATCAAAAAATCTATGAAACGAGAAAGTTAGTGAGATTAGTTAATAATTAGAATGAATTTTAAAGCATCAATATATTGTGAAAAGGGGAGAGGAAATTATTCTCTGCAGTTGTTTATTAAATCATGTTTTTAGATTTAAATGTATACTAGCAGAAACTTAAGATAATATTGCAATTTTAATAATCGTCATTGTTAGACTAAGAGTAACAATATTCTAGTGATTAAAATTAGATGAATAATGTTTTCACACATTGCTATTAACTGACACAGTTTTCATTATTATGGAGAAATACCTGAAACTTCTCCTATCAAAATAAAAATTGGTTTTAAGTTGTGGATCAACTCAAAGGTTATTTGTGAAAATCAAGATTGCCTGGATACACAATGACACTCGGTGACCATAGCAGAATTAAATATACATAGAAAATAAACCAAAATAAATAATTAGTTGATATTCTCAACATACGAGGGCAGTTCAGAAAGTAACCTCCGTTTGGCTATAGATAAAAAAACTTGCATAGAAAAAATATTTTATTATATCCATCTTAAAACTACAGCTTTTAACTATTTTTCAACATAGTCACCATTTAAATTTAAGTATTTGTCATAGCATTTCACTAATTTACAAATTCCTTCTTCATAAAATTCAGCCGCCTAGGCATGTAGCCAATCTTCCATGGCATTTTGAAGTTCGTCATCGTCATTTAAGTGCTGCAACGCAAGCCATTCATGTGAGTGAAGAGATGAAATTCACTTGGCGTCAAGTCGGGGCTGTAAGGGAGATGATCAAAAATGTCACATTTGAATTGCTTTAAAAGTTCTGCGTTTTTCAAGCACTGTGAGGACGAGAGTTGTCATGCAAAAACACAACACTGAATGTCCGTATACCGCGACGTTTGTTTTGAATGTCTCGCTAAGTTTCTTCAAAGTTTTACAGTAGACATTTAAGTGATCGTCGTACCCTGTCCATAGATTCAACCAGCAAAACTCCCTCGGCATCCCAAAAAACCGTAGTCATAACCTTTCTCGATGACAAAGTTTGGCGGGCTTTCTTCAGCTTGCATGGAGAAATGGTATAGCCCCAAGCCATCGGCTGTTGTTTCATTTCAGCGTTTACGTACGCCACCTAAGT
Organism: Timema douglasi; assembly: GCA_901482245.1. Classification (NCBI taxonomy): domain Eukaryota; kingdom Metazoa; phylum Arthropoda; class Insecta; order Phasmatodea; family Timematidae; genus Timema; species Timema douglasi. The sequence goes on along the minus strand of CABEEJ010002567.1, from coordinate 19,215 downwards.
TTCGTCACCAGTCACAATTCTCTTTAAAAAACCTTCTCCTGCTGCATCGCAGCGTGAAAGGAAGTCTAAGGCAGAGCCCATTTGTTTGGTTTTGTGGACCTCTGTAAGCAATTTTGGTACCCACCAAGCACAGAACTTTCAGTAGCCTAATTTATCGGTGACAACCTCGTACAAAATTGCACAAGAAATTTGTGGGAATTGTTCATAAAGTTAAGAGATCTTCGATTTTCACGAACTTTTTCGTCATTTTCTTGAAAAGATCATTACTCACAACAGAAGGCCTACCTCTCCTCTCTCCATCATGAATGTTTGTTCTACCACATTTAAAAAATCGGACACATTACCGCACAACACCTTCACTCATAACGTTTGGACTGTATACAGTACACAATTGACGATGAATGTCTGCTGCTGAAACGTTTTGCACCGAAGGAAATCTTCTTACAGCATGCACTTTGCGAGATTTTTTATTGCAACGCTCATGTTTTGAGGTTATACCAAGCGAATGCGCGAAAGAACTAGGTTCATACTGTCCCAACTGGACGCTTAGTGAATCAGAGAACATGCAGATGTGACAATGGCGGCGCTCCCCGTACAACTACTAGCGCCAATCTAGAATGGTGGTTACTTTCCGAACCGCCCTCGTATAATATAACATTATATTATGATTATTCCTAACAGCCGTCACAACTATAGGACAAAAAGTAAAATAAATTACGTACCAATTTTTGTGGCATCATAAGAATAGTAGGAACCATCCGGCTCTGTAGTAGCTTCCCTGAAACGGGGACTAGGCAACTCAGAAGTAGGTAGCTGGGGGCTTGTACCAAGAGGGGCAGTTCCAGTTTCCTCCTCTCCTTCTTTAGTTAAATCTTGTACACTAGAAGCAGGTGCTGTCACAACGCGAAGCCGTCCAAATGTTGTGCCCGATTTTTTTGCACTAGGTGATGCATTGGCATTCTGATTCTAAAAATGGAATACAAAAATGTATAACTCATAATAATTACTGAATTAATAAATAATAAATTAAAACTACGGTAGAAATAAATGCTAAGAAACCCGAACTTAGTCTGATTGAATCAAAAACAATCAGGATTAAACGAATAACCCTAATTCAATGGGAAGAAAATAGAAAAACTTATGTTAACATTACCTATCCAGCAATCTTATAGTTTATTTTGTTTGTTTGATGACCTGGAGAACGCTCTGCCTACCTCAATTTTCAGATCTCTAGTAAAAGATTTTGTAAACACAATAGTACAGAAGTAATCTTCAATAATCAGTAAAATATTTACACTTAGGACTATCCCTTGAAAGAAAGAAGAGTTCTAAAATTATAAATAGTGAATTTTGTATATAATCAATATATTTTAATAAAAACAATTATTATATATGATCTTAAATTCTAATATTACTGTATAACAAAAAGATTTATTTAACATCATTATGCCACTATCCCTACCCTTCACCCTCTTTTACCTAAGTTATTATTCACTCTATATTATTATATGTTGAACAACTTTATGTGCGCCCAGACAATTCTAACACTATATTTTTTCCAAGCACTATGTCTTACTAACCGGTTGAGTTATATATGAGGAAAAATGCAATTTTAGAGTAAGTATACAACATGTGTTAAAGGATGGTAGAAAACCAACTAAGAAGAGCCACACTCAGTACACCCAACCAGGATCTGAGCCTTGATTACCTGTCATCTGCATTGAAAGAATGACGACCATGACCATGACCATGCAGTCACCAAAACAATTTTTTTAAATATAATCGCATCAATATATAGTTATTAAATTCTTAACAATCCAAATTAATTACATGACTTTAAATCCAAAATTTTGCAATCCAGGTCGTTTATGTAAAAGTTGTATGAACTATTTTATTTTGAGTAGCAAGACACAAGAAGAGCAAGGTGTATAAAACTAGCCTGCAGAAATTCGAAAAACATGAAAGATTACCATTAATAAATAAATAACAATGTTTAAATATATTTTATGACAAGTGGCAACCATCTAAAAATAGACTTAAAAACTCAGTTTCATCAACTAGATTTTAACATTCATTACATCCTTGCTGTAGTGTTCTACTGCCATATTGGTTACTTTACTACTAGTCTAGTCACAGAACATATCTGTCTCAGCAACTACAGGTTACACACTACATTACTCTCTACCTATTCACACTTGAAATGCTTCTGTCTGCTATGTGCTTAAACACTTAAAAACTTTTACCACTTTTTCATTTATGACCGATGTCTATTAAAGCTAAATTTGTCACACATGTGAGTTTTGTCTGCTATAAACTTAAATGATATAGGAACCACTTTAAAAATTAAACTTGACACATTTAGATTTAAACATTCAATAACTCTTTCTGCCAGCAACTTTATATTCTTGAAAACATAAGGGTTCTCGGCGTACTCGTGTTGGTCGCCTTGGGGTTGTGTCATTCACAGCCAGTTCTTGCGTACTTGCAGCCTCAGTAGGCTCTTTTTCTTTTGGCCTAATTTGATCTGCTGATGGCTCTGGACTTCAGTATTTTCGAGTAAGAGTAACACTCCTATTGTAAGTTTGTCCTTGGGGAGATTGAATGACTATGGAGTTTCCCTTTTTGGATAGTACCTCAAATGATATTGGGCTGTATGTGGTATCTAATTTATTCTTCTTGTACTGTTTAGCAAGAACTATGTCACCTGATGCTATTTCTAATGGCCTGGCTCCTCTTATTCTATCTCCATATTCCTTACCCCTCATTTTGTTCTCTAAATCCCTATCTTGGACCTCTGTGTCTGATGGTTTCCAAAATTCAAATCTTAGGATCGTGTCCGATTTCTCAATTGAACATCAATGAAGCTGGTGTGACCCCTGTAACAGAGTGGGGGGCAGTTTGGTAGGCAAACCAATATGACCTTAACTCTTCTTTAAGACTCATTCCTGTAACATCGGTTATCCCTAATCGTTTAGTGATGGATCAGTTCTGCCGTTCAACTTCACCATTGGCCTGGGCACACTTTGGTGTAACAAGTCTGGGTTTTATGTTATTTTCTGCACAAAATTCCCGCATTTCTCCACTTTTGAATAGTCTTCCATTGTCTGCAGTTATAGATTCTGGTAGTCCTAACTGTCAAAATATGCCCTTTAAAACATCTATCGTGTTTTCTGATGTTATCTTTTTCATAAATACAGCTTCATAATATATGCTGTGATAATCAATCACTACAAATACATATTGATCATTATTCAATGGACAAAGAAAGTCGACGGCAATATCTTTCCACTGTCCTTCTGGTATTTCTTTTGAAGACATGGGGTTCTCTCTTTCCCCTGTTCCAATCCTCTGGCATTGATGACAATGTTTGCATAACTTATCCACTTGTCTATCCATGTTCCTCCACCATACTTTTTTGCTCAGTCTTTGCTTCATTTTTACAATACCTGGGTGTCTTTCATGAGCTAGGCTAAGTACCCGATCCCTTTAGGTTGGTGGTGTTAATATCCGTGTACCCCTTAATATTACACTATCAATAATACACAGTTTAGTCTTGATTAAGTCATAGAATTTATACTTTATGTTCCACCTATCCAAAAGTATGCAGGTTGACAATGTCTTAACATGAGGGTCTTTTGTCGATTCTTCTTTTATTTCTTCAAGACTGATTGCCCGTGGAGTTGCTTGCTCAAAGACCCATCTAACATGCAAATCCCCATGGTCAATTTTTTTTATTTAGCACTGCATCTTACTACCCGTTCGAGTTATACGCTTGAGTACTTTTTTTATCACTATCATCATCATCATCATCATCATCATCATCATCATCATCATCATCATCATCATCATCATCATCATCATTAGCACCACATCTTACTACCCGTTCGGGTTATACGCACTTATGCTAATGTGTAATGGTAGGGTGATTGTGAGATGAAATGGAGGACCTACAGTTTAACGTGGAATCCGAACGACGGTGGAGGCCTGGCATTCCCCACATTCACAAGATGTCTTGTCAGAGGTGAAGAAAGGGTTTGGTAATCAGATAAATCTGTGCCGGGACCGAGGATTGAACCCCGGCCGCCAGGCTTGAGTACTAATTACACTAAAGGAATAGGAATTGGGAAGGTGGAATTTAGAGGAACTGGGCCCGCATTTGCGTGGAAGGAGAGTGGAAACCCATTTAAGAAAAAACACCCCAGTTCACCTGACCAGGATTCAAACCTCGATCTCCCCATCCTCGGTGGTCTAGCTCAACAATACTGGTGCATTAGCTAACTACACCACCGAGGTGGGTCTTGGTCAAATTATATTTATTGTTTCATGGTAATCTCGATAGTGAGTCTGCAATGCTGCTCTTCAATGAATGATTGATATTTTATTGAATAATAGTAGCCTTGGAGCCTCATCACAGACCTCTCGACTCTTGGACATGGTATGGACAGGGGTGAGAAAATAAGTTCCTGCAGTTTGTGATCTGTAATTAATTACACCTCTCCCCGTTAATGTAATAATGAATCACTCACATGCCCATACAAGCCCTAATGCCTCCTTTTCAATTTAGCTATATTTTCTCTCGACACAGATGAGGGAACGACTGGCAAATTCTATTATTCTGGGAGTTCCTACTCAATGTTGGAATAGAATGACCCTAAGGCCATAAGAGCTGGCATCAGCGATAATGGTGGTTTTACATCCTGGTTGGAGGAACCCTAGTATTTGGTTGTGTTAGCTCTAATTTCAAATTTTTGAATGCCTTATCTTGTTTTCCCGTAGGAATTCTCTTAGAGAATCACACTAGGTAGCAAAATTTGGTATAAACTTAGCACAATATCATTCTAGGCCTAGGAACCTTCTAATTTCTTTCCTGGTTCTTGGCACTCTACATGTATTAACTGATTCAATCTTGCTTGTTAACGGGTGTACTCTATGACCTATAAAATTAACTTCTGGTTGAGCCCATACACATTTTTCTATATTAAGTGAAATTCCTTTTTCTAATACTGACAACAACTTGTTTAAATGGTAATCATGCTCTTTTTTTCTTTTTTCCTGTGTACTTGTAAGTTAACAATATAAACCTCAACTCCTTCACAGGATTAAAGTATTTGTTCCAATGTTTTCTGGAACACTTCTGGTGTACAATTTAGCCCAAAAATAGTATCTTGTATCTGCATAGTCCAAGAGGCATAGTTAAAGTAGTTATGTATCTCAATGATTCGTTCAAAACAATTTGGTGAAATGTGGATTTTAAGTCTAACTTTGAAAACACAGTAGTACTACCTCATAGACTAGGCGCTATTTCTGTGATTGTAGGTATTGGGTAAAACTCCCTCTGGACCGCCTGGTCATCAGCCCTCATTTCAATACAAAGTCTCAAATCTCCCATTGGGTTTTATGCTCCACACAATTGGCGATGCCCACTTTGATGGCTCAATAACCTTTTCTATAATATCCATTTCCACATATTTTTTAAGTTCTCTTTGTTCCTTAATGTTTAATGCCTTGGTGTTTTTCTTAATACACACGCTACTGAAATCACACTCTTGTCTATTCCTAGATTAAGTTTTGTCCATTAATTTTACTGGCAGTTTCTTTAAGCACTGATGGATAGTTCTTTTTCACCATTTCCAATGCATCAATTTCAATAATGGCATTTAATGTGTACCCTAACTTTAGTACCCCCAACTTTCTGACCTCTTTTTCCCTAGTATTGGTGTTCCCTCACGTCCTACAATGTAAAAGTAAAAACCACTTTCCTGTAATTGTTTTCCTGCAGCTAGTGTCACATTTGTGATAAACCTTCCTAACACATGTAATGGTTTAGTGGTATCATTGGCATATATTGCTTTATTTGATATTTCACAGCAACCTTTTATTTTCCTCTTTTTAAAATTTTTCATGTCCCTTTCAAGTCGGTTGTATGAGGAGCCTGAGTTTATCATAAGTTTAGTTTTAACTATCCTAAGTTTAACAGTTATTTTGTCATCCTCACAATTTTTAAAGTTAATCTTGATGGGATACTTTTCTTCACTGCTTTAATTTTCATTGTCTTTTAGGTTATGTATTTTACTCTTCTTTTTCCTTTCCATACGTTCTTCCTCAGACTTGTTCTTGTGTTAAGTTTTACAAAATTTGTCATAAATAGATTTTTGACAAGTCTAGTTTCTGGCAGGGCAATCTTCCTGTCAGGCCAAATGGTTTGTAGATTCCCAACGATAATAAGTTATTTTAATTGCAGCCTCCGCAACTGATTTATTTACTTGTGTACATGATGAACACTCCATGGTCTTGGCTTGGTGTTCTGATTGTTCTAACATATGGGATATTTGTGAAACTGTTGTTAATGTCAATTTACCCCCTTCCTTTAGGAGAAGCCTACGTAATTCATATAATAAATGACTTGGTCAATTATAGTATTTTATTCAAATTCTCACATATTGCAGTTTACAATTTGACCTAATTAAGCAAATGAACCTTTTTCTCATCTTATTTTATGTCTTTGGCCACCAAAATTATCTTAAACGAATGTAGCCATCTTTCCCCTCTCTGGATTCTTCACCCATCAGGTCAAAACATTTTAAGTTATTGGCCATACTTTTTCTTTTATGTATGTAAGTTTTTCTGAATTAAACATGCACTTAAATTGACCTATTTAACACTTTTGTTCTGTCCTCGTCGCCAGTGTAATGTTCTACTGCCATATTGGATACTTTATTACTAGTCTAGTCAAAGAACATATATTTCAATTGCAGCAACTAAAGGTTGTACACTACAATTGGCTTGGAAATTTTATTTTTAAACTTTATGTACATAAAAAATAATTAGTTATTTTAATACATATTGATTATATACCATGTATATTGTGATGTAGGGAGCATTATTATTAACTTATTTTTATAAACGTATATTAAAATCATAAAGAAGTTATAGAAATTATAAAGTTATCTGGGAATGAGTGGGTGTACATGATGGTAGAGGAAGGAAGAAGTGATATGAAATGGGCATGTGATGAGGATGGAAAAAGAGAGGTCAAGAAAGAGATGGGAAGAGCAGATAACCAAAAATGTGCTAATGAGAGGAGAAAAATAAAAGCAATTAAAGGAGGATGGAGGCATCTTACTAAACTGACTCGGCCACAGGCTCATAACAGTTGATAATGAAGATGTTATATGGCTACATTTTAAGGTTTATTTTAAGGTGCTAATAAATATACAAAGAAGATAGCTTAAGTACAATAGCTATGTCTAAAGCATCATGTTAAAACTAAATAACATTTAGATAAGTTAATAAAGTAAGACATATTAAGGATAGGATTGGCTCTGATTTGGGAGGTCAAGACTATAGTTAAAATTTAGGCAGGGTTCACTGAGGGAGATTTTCCATGCTCTAAGGTGAGAGTTGGTACATTTCCTTTATCTACCATTCTTTTCAGTGCGCCATTAAAATAAATAAACATCCTTTCACAATTTCATTAAAATGAGTAATTAACCCCTTAAGTATTTGAATCAAAAATCAAAACAAGATTGATCTTGATTTTAGTTGATATCATCAAGGTATTGTGATTCTGCCAAAAACATTTGTGAAAGTTTGACTTGAATCTTGGTGCATAATTTAAAAGTGGACAGAATATGAGTAGTAAGAAAATTAATATAAAAAATAGTTAAAACATGATTTTGCAAACAAGGTTTAATTTGTATGCTACAATGGGTTTGTCCTGACTTTGAGCTTATTAATGAAAATTTTGTCTTGATTTGTGCAGAGAAGTGAAAAGTTTCAAAGGTCTAAATGAATATTAGGGCCAGTTTCATAGTCAAATTTAGTATGCCTCAAGTGTGGCGCTACACTAAGTACATGAAGACACCTACCTAAACCAGAATGGAATGGGCCAGTTTCCTATGCGAGAACTGCCCATTCCATTCTAGTTTAGGTAGGTGTCGTCTTGTATTTAGTGTAGCGCCGCACTTGAGGCGTACTAAATTTGACTATGAAACTGGCCCTTAGGTTAATTCAGTGAACTTGTCAAAGAAATCAAATAACTTGTTCTTTGTTAAGCCTCCCAAGTAATTGCAAAATTATTTTAAAACTTAGTTTTTGTCAAGTGGTATAAACTGGCTGTTAAGTCACTTGATTTTGTTAAGAGAGACCCGCATTTTCAAGTGCATCTGATGCCTAAAACTCCAAGTACAACTGTACCAATGTACTTGCTGTTGGCCAGTTATGGCTGAAAATTTGAGTTTTTTAGTTTTATAATTGTGTAAATTAGTAAACTAGTGGTGAACAAAAATGATATTAAGTATTCCATTACAATCACATATGTGTGAGGAACAAATCAAGCTGAAACGAATCCTTCTTACTTAAGTCGGCAACTTTTATGAAGAGGGTAACCACTTAAGAGTTATCTGCAGAACATTGTTCGACCAGATAGGGGACCAAATAATTTGTCCAAAAGGCTATTATAACATCCTGAAGAACTTATCCTTCAAATAACTACGGACTCTTTTACCTCTTCCACAAAAGAACCAAGATAAACCTCCTTGCCACATTCTATTTTCAGTGATAGAAGTAGTTGGCCCCTCTTAAACACTGTGCAAGTCCAGTTTTTTGTCATAGGGATAAGCAGTTTTTAACTCTGCTGGTTAGTAACTGCAATTATGACAGTGTATTATGGAAGTAAAGCATGAGTTAAAGTGGATGGAGCTTTGAGCATATGATTTATTATTATTATTATTATTATTATTATCAGCAGCACCGCGTTTTAGTACCCATTCAGGTTATACGCACTTACACTAATGTGTAATGGTAGGGTGATTGTGAGATGAAATGAAGGACCTACAGTTTAACGTGGAATCCGAACCACGGTGGAGGCCTGGCATTCCCCACATTCACAAGATATCTTGTCAGAGGTGAAGGAAGGGTTTGGCAATCAGATAAATCTGTGCCAGGACCGAGGATTGAACCTTGGCCGCCAGCACAGAAGTCTGACACCTTACCCCTTGACCGCCAGGTCACCCGATTAGTTATTGAACAGGGTGTTAGACAAAGTTGTTTAATGTATTTGTGGATAAGTGCATGAGAGATGCTTGTGAGCAGGTGGTTGGTGTGCAAACTGAAATGTGACTGTGCTACTACAGGGTGTTCAGCCAAACTATATTTTAAAATTCCCTGACTTTTCCAGGTTTTTCAGAGCCGATCTCCAACTTTTCCAGTCACTATATTATAATCATTAATGTAATAAGATCTCAACTTAATATAATACTTGTATACACATACACATTTTAAAATTGGAGCACTCTATGAAGGGTATAAAGGATGTCAGGACGTTGGGTTGTGAGTTCCAAGTTAGATTTGAGTTAGATCATATTGAGAAGTTAAAATATCGTCTTACACAGAATAATGAACTAATGCCTCAACTTTAGGTAAAAACATGTAAGAGGGGTGGAAAGATTAGATGAAAATCCCATGTTGACTTTGAGAATTGAGATTAGTATATTCAAGATGGACAATTGTACTCAAATTTGCAGTGAAGATTTTTTTAAAGGTTATTCTTGTAGAAAGTAGTGTAGGCCTATTATTTTAGTGATTATGTGAAAATTCCAGAAATTTGATCAAATTCCCTGAATTTTCCCTTACTAAGCAAATTCCCTGACTTTTCCAAGTCGCTGGACACCCTGTGCTATATGCAGATTATGCCGTATTAATGGCTGAGACTGAAAGATACTTGCAGAATGCATTTAATTGTTTGACTGTAGTGACAGAGAAGGAAGGATCTTTGTATAAATGTATCAAAAAATAAGGTGATAGTTTTTTATAGAGACAGATCAGGAAATAATTGACAGCTTAGTTTAAATGTTAAACTGTTAGCGCAAGTGAATGATTTTTATGTATCTGTGCAGAATGTTTTGTAAAAATGGAAGCATAGATGGTGAAATCGACAATCAGGTGAGTGCATCTCAGAGTAGTTGGATATATGTTGACTAGTGCCAAGAATGAATAAATATAAGGGAGACAAAGATGGCAGTATATAAATTAATGTGTGTTCATACCAACATTGTTGCATGCATGTGAACCGTGATTTCGTCAGGAGAAACACAAAAACAAATTGAGTGCGGTTGGAATGAGATAGTTAAGAAATTTATGTAGAAAAATTCTTATGGATAATTTCGGTAATGAATGGGTACTGAAGGGGTGGGGCTTGAAAGGGAATCCAAGAGGACAGTGTGAAAGAGGCATCTTATGATGATTTGGGCATGTTGAGAGGATAAGTGTGGATCGGGTGACGAAGCAAATATATGATGGAAGAGTATGTGAATCAAAAGGAAGGGGTAGGCCATGTAAGACATGGTTATATTCCATTCACCGTAGGAATTGACTTCTGAAAGGCCTTTTCCCTACCATAAATCTACTATATAGTAGGATATTGGTAGGAAAAAAGACCTTTCAGAGAGTAATTCCTACCGTGAATGGAATATACCTGATGTAGACGAATGTGTGAAAAAGAAAGACAGAGTTTTATGAATAAAAGCGCATGTAATACTCTGTGTGTGGATGTTGTTCAAGCAAATAGAGAATGCTAGTATTGGGGAGTGTGGATAAAGTTAGTGAAGATGGATTAAATATGGTGGGTTTTTTTAGCTGTATACACAGTTATTTGCCTACCCTGTAATTGAACGAAGTGATTAGGTCTGTATATAACAATTGAGAAATGGCGAAAGTGCAACTCATGAAATTTCAAAGAAAGAGGTTTGCCAGAACAAGCCCTTATCTATGGGCAAAACGATGATTCATCAAATTAGCTATTTAAAGATTGATGAAAGAAAGCTCATATGCTACATTCTAACAGAACGTACAAAAGCTTAACCATGAATAGAGGTGTAATGGAAAGTATCAAGTCTAATTATCATAAAGTTTTTATCCAGAAAAATGTTGATAAAATAAGATTTAATCCAGAAAATAGGTTTTGATAAAAATAACACAAACAATGGATTACTCCATTTTGAATTTTGAAAGAAACTACTAGAAACACATTGTGCCAAACGATTTTGGGATGATGATGATAATAATAATAGATAAGAACATAATGATAATAATAAAAAAATGATATTTTTTAAAAATAGTACTAATAATGTTAATTTGAAAAATAATAATATTATAGAAATAAACAATCTTCTGTTGAGGCCTGGTGGTAATCTTGATTTGGTAATCCATTGGTGGGCCAGTTCCCAATGTCTAAGTTGAGAACTGTTGCTCTGTTTGGGAAATGCTCTTAATATTTTGGTGGTGTAGCAGGTTTGAAAGTCCTGGTTGTGGCTACCGGCATGGATGGGTACAGGCTTGTCCGGATCTTTGTGGTTTGTGTCAAAACGATGATTGTTCATTCGCTGTCCGAGAGAACCTGTAGTGAGGCCTATATATTCTGCATCACATGATTTGCACTGTAGTGGATATATCAAGTTATTGGTTTTGCAATTGTAATAACGTTTCCCAAACAGTGCAACAGTTCTCAACTTAGACAGTAGGAACTGGCCCACCAATGGATTACCAAATCAAGATTATCACCAGGCCTCAACAGAAGATTATTTATTTCTATAATATTATTTTTCAAATTAACATTATTTTTATTACTATTTTTAATATAATTTTTTATTATTATCATTATGTCCTTATCTATTACTATTACTATTATTATTATTATTATTATCATCATCATCATCATCCCAAAAACAGTTGGCACAATGTGTTTCTAGCAGTTTCTTTCAAAATTCAAAATGGAGTAATTTATTGTTTGTGTTATTTGTACTATCTTCTTCTTTGTGTTTGATAAAGGAAACAATGCCAAAAGATTATTTTATTTGTGTTAAAATATGTGTGTGTGACTACTTCTATTATAGAAGTCAGAAGAAAGGAAGAAGATGTCACCTTAGTGCATTGATTCTTCCCACATTTTTCCTCTTTCCCTAGGTGGGCTTTCTTTATCAAATTTATTCTTAGTAGTTTATTTTTCCTTTTTCTTTAGTTTTATCAATTTCCTTTGTTATAAAATGAGGAAATATTTTGTAACATCAAATATACATATGATTAGGTCCAAATTCAAACGCCACTAAAGTGCAAGCAGAGAGAGAGAATCTAACAATAGGGATAATAAATAATGCAAATATATGTGATTCACTTTAGTTCAAGTGTTACTGGTTTTTAGAATATATATGAAATTGTGTATGGGTGGTTCAAAATTAACAATATCGATAAAGAATATGGTATTTTAAAAGAGCCGTATTTATTATGACTAGATGAGCTTCAGAAGAATCTCAATTGGACAATTTATATTAATGCAATAAAATATTAACAGTCAATGTGAAGTTGAAAGCATGCTTCTAAAGTACAATATCCGATTTGAGATTAATTAAAAGGCTGTGCCGTGGAAAATTTGATTAGTGCATAAAATTTGTTATAGTGAAAGAAGAAAGCTTGAGGACAGATATAATAGACAAAGTTAGCATATTGTTTTAAAAAGTAAATAAAAGTGTACTGTTAAACTATAAATGTGTGTAATAAATTATATGTAACACACCAACCTTGACATGTTGGTGTTGGGTTTCAGAATTGCTTCTAGCTGATGCCATAACTGCATCTCCTTCATAATCAACAGCTTGGTTATCTGCCATTGCTGCGGCAGGGGAAGAAGAAATTGCTGGTTTCTCTGGAACAGGGTCTGCTCCTGCCAATGACACTGCTCGACGTTGAGTGGAGGCTTTCTTTGGTGAACCTTTAGAGTTTTTCATTTAATATTAAATACATGGTTTTATTTGATAACACACAAATATTGATATTAAACAAAGATAAATGGGTCACTCAATAAAATTATTACTTCTAGTGGTTCAGTCATTCATGAAATACTTTTTGTGTTTAAGTCGTTTGCCAACTTCTGCTTTTTGTTAAGTCATTCCTGAACTACTACTTGTAGTTAAGTCGTTCCTGAACTACTACTTGTAGTTAAGTCGTTCCTGAACTACTACTTGTAGTTAAGTCGTTCCTGAACTACTACTTGTAGTTAAGTCGTTCCTGAACTACTACTTGTAGTTAAGTCGTTCCTGAACTACTACTTGTGGTTAAGTCGTTCACGAAATACTACTTGTGGTTAAGTCGTTCACGAAATACTACTTGTGGTTAAGTCGTTCACAAACCACTACTTGTGGTTAAGTTGTTCACGAACCACTACTTGTGGTTAAGTTGTTCCCGAACCACTACTTGTGGTTAAGTTGTTCCCGAACCACTACTTGTGGTTAAGTTGTTCACAAACCACCTATTGTGGTTCATTCATATGCGACCTACTTACTGCGGTTCATTCGTACACGAACCACTTCTTTTTGGACATTTGTTCGCGAACTTCATCTTTCGCGACCCGCCTACATCTTGCAGTTAAATCCTCCACCAGTTCACAAACTATCGCGTGTGAGTTAGTTATTATTTCCCCCTCACATCACTAGTTACATAGTACTCATATATCCAACTTAGAACTTATGTTTTTAAGGAGATGAGATAAGTTTAAAATCAAAGGAAACATGACTTAAATAAAATAAATAACATCAGAAAGATAATACTTTAGAGTCAAATTTGATAAAAAAGCACCACCTGTTGGCTTAATTACAGTTTTGAACTATTTTAGCTTTGTCTTAACGACTAACCGTGCCAGTGATGTCATTATAGATACTAATGGTGATATGCAAGAAAGTTAGTTGTGTGGTTAGTGTAGTACGGAACACACTATCGGCCCACCTTTTAACCTATGATGATGCAAGCAAACCCAAGCTAGTGTCCACTTAGCATCCACAGTGACGTTCTTGCATATGGCCCTAGGACAATGATGGTTATTGTTTGGAAATCTATATGCTCCGAATGCGGTGAATAAAGTCAGAACACTAAATAAATCTGATTTGTGCAATGCGGACCAGTGGACGTAGTATACTAAATTAATCTGATTTGTTCAATGCGGACCAGTGGACGTAGTATACTAAATTAATCTGATTTGTTCAATGCGTACCAGTGGACGTAGTACGCTAAATAAATTCGATGCGTGCAATGCGGACCAGTGGACGCTTACCTTAAGATGGAGATGAGAGAAAGTAAAATTTACAGAGGGTGGCAAAGTGTTCAAGCGAGAGAAGAATGGATGAAATTAACAGAGGAAGAGTGGTGTAAGAATAAAGGAAGATGGGCATTTTACTAAACTGACCCGGCCACAGGATGGAAACAGTTGATAATGACGATGTAAAAAGCTTGTAGCACTGTTCCTGACTTCTGTTTCTCCACCTTCCAAACTCACAACGAAAATAAACTATGTTTGGGATAACAAAGGGGTTTAGATGACCTAATTGGTGTGAAGGACCTGGCTATTTGAATAGTCAGAAAAAATGTATTAGTTTATTGAATAATGTAATCTCTATAAGTGATATCTAATATGTTGTGATAACTATTATGTTACAATTGAGATTTATAGTTCTACTGATTTATGAACTAAAGAAGACCTTGTAACCAATGGAGTTAAAGAAATAATGTGAAGCAAACATTATTTCCATCATATATACTTTTATCAAGCACACTTAGCAGAAAAGGGTGTGTGAATATACTTTTAAGACTATGATAAATAATGGTTTGGTGTATATGTATATTTTCTTCTCTTATTATTACTAAGATGTGGATCCGATGCTTGTGTCCCCGAAAAAGCAGTTCCAAAATTTTTTAAAACAACATGTATATAGTCTATAATATAATCTAGTCAAACTCGAGGCCCATGAGCCTTATGATGAACCATTATGTAATGCGACCTTATTCTTTTTATAAATGTCAAGGAAATAAAGCATTTTGGAATGTGATGGTTAGGAATTTGGCATAATTTGGAGAATTATGGAATATGAAGTTGGTGGACCAAATTTACTCTAATTTTGACAGACATAAGTTACCAAAAATTGTTAAATTTGTGCACCAAATATTTGAAATGTTTGGTAACATATACGTATGTTAAAAGTTGTTTTCTCGCATGAAAAGGATCAAACACCCAAGAGATCTCAGCTTATGGACATGCATTTCTCAACAATCATGAAAAGAGCTTTAGCATAAGATTTAAAGGTAACACCCACATCAATGCTGTAACATTAGCACCATTGTTGCAAATTGCAAATAAAGGTTGCAACTTTTTGGTAAAATATAAATATATATATATACATAGGGTTAGTCTTATTGTTTAGTAGGGCCTACACTTATTTTTATTTTTTGTAAATTAAAAGTTAATAATTTGGCATTATTTATAATGAATATAATGACAATTTTTTTAATGTACAAAATGGCCCTTATAGTCAAACAAGTTGGACACGCCGTCTATAATGTCCTCTGAGAAGCTGGAAAAGGTATGCCCTCATTGTACCTACTGGAAATTTAGGTTCAGACTTATATTTTTAAGCTACCCCTAGGGCACAGACAAGTTATACACCAAACACTCAGCCTTACTGGAGTTTTGTTATGCTCCTTGAGCTAGGCTGTCTTTGGGCACTTGCGAGTGCTAGATGCAAGCACTTCCAAATGAAACAATAAAACTTTCAAAGTGTTTGTTGTAAAGGGATGGCGGTCCAAACACAATAATTCAGATACTGGCCATCCTATTGCCCCCCTCCCCTTACCACTTTCAATGAACAAACTTATTCAAACAAGTAACCAGTTGATGGAATTTTAGATTATTTACAACCAGATAATTTGCAAACATTTGCTTGAATAAAAAAAACTGTTTTTTCTTTGTAATTTGTAGTCTGAGTAGGCTTATTTGGGCGTTTGTTTATGGGAAGTGGGTTGAGTTCGATATCTGAACCTAGCTTTGTGAAAATCTGTTTAGACAAGAGAAGGCAATTTGTGTCTGTTCTCTCAGAGTGACTTTTTTTAATGCCTCCTTGATAGAGATGGTGTCACTTGGAACTCGTGCTGAAGGACTCGAGCTCTCCCAATGAGCATAGCCATTTTAAACTTGAGGCTGTGGGTATGATGTATACCTTGTCTGTGCCCTAGGGAATCCTGAAGAACAGAAGTACTGAATGGGCCAAGACATTTATTAATTCTTCATTAGGGAGCTATCTCTCATAATTTTTTACCAAAGAAGTGTTATTATTATAAGAAAGTTATGTTAATGAAAATATTAATATCTTACACGACAAATGGAGACAAGAAATAATCCAATAACAGCAAGAAAAATATTTTTAGATAGCTAAGTTAAATATTGTAAGAAACGATAGTATCATAATAATAACAATAAACCCTCAACAATAAAAATAATCATAATACATTTAATTTAATTTCATATATCTTTTAGAAAAGAAATGGTTTTATCCATTTTTTTTTTCAAAGTGATGTTTAGAGAAATATATAGCAAGCAAAACATACCAATCAGTTGAGCATTGATATCCTGTTGACTTGCAGGCATAGTGGCATTGCAATTCTTGTCGATAACAAGTTTTTCTCGATCACGATTTGTTTCAGTGACAAGTGGTGAAGTAGTTTCTTGGTGTAGGTTGTGTCGTCTTCGACGACACACACTTTCAAGCTGTGCCTCTAGCTCACGACGATTGTCTGGTTCAATGTTCTCCTGATTGTTATCAAGGCTTGTCATCAAGTTATCTTCTAATAAGTTATCCGTGATGCGTGTAGCTCCACCTAGCATGCCAGGGGGTACCTGACGGCTAATTACAGCTGGTGATGGTGTAATCATTGGTGGAATTGAGTTATCTGTCACTGATGGTACTTTCTCCCAATCATAGGGATCTGATTCTTTCACACCGCGTCGTTTCATACACCTCTCAAACAAACCAATTAACATCTATAATAAATAAAAATATATTACCAAAATAAATAAACCTTTAACAAGTAGAGAAATCAATCAAAAGTTAATATTTATTAATGATGCATTAATTTAAAGAAATATTAATGCTAAAAAATTAATTAATTTATTAAAAAGAAAATTAAGTGTTAATTGTTTCAAACAATTACATATAAAGATTCAACTCATGTGTGTTGTTTTAGACATTATCTAGATCCAATATTATTTATAAGATTGATGTTACAAGATAATGAAATCATTTAGAAAGGATATCTAAAATTATATTAATCCAAAAATAACAGGATATTATCATGTTTTCAATATGGTTAATAAAAAATTATAATATAATACACAAAACTAAACTTCAAACAAAACTCTGAACTGCAGAAATGGATTGAAAATGGTCTAGAAAGTTTATTCCTCATTCCCAATACACTAATGAGATTATATAATGGCTAGAGTTTTTACTTACCAGTTGAGTAAGGTGTAAAGAGAATATAGATAAATTATTCTTGTACATGAATAAAAACCTCTCTAAGGCATCAGTACTCTTTATATATCATATTTATATTATAACATTATATATGGAAACCCTCTTTAGGGGCATTGTTATATAAAATACTTAAAGGAAAAAGTAATTTGTAAATATAATAAAACCAAATTTGATTATAAAAACGTTTAAATTTTCATATGATAGTAAAAGTAGTGAGTAGTCTACCGCAGTTTACAAAATTTAATTATGATAGAAATCTGAAAAAGCAACATTTTTTGTTAATATTTCTGATTTTTCGATTCAGTGTTTGAGGCAAGTTCTACATACTTAACCAGGATAAATGTTCAAATAAACATGTATAGAGAAAATTTCCTTTATCAGTCAAAGCTTTCATTTACAATGTGCCATGTTTCAGCGTTGGCAACAATTGACATAATATTTGTGATTGCAATAAGCTTACATACTACATACTAACAATACAATAAGCTTAAATCAAAAACAGCTAAGCTGAGTGTTTGCTTTTTATTAATTTACTTATGTTTGGTTCTTCATGAACATCAATACTATTCTAATTCAAAACAACAAATATGCATCATATCTAAGTCCATAAAAATGTAGTGTGTTGGGAAACTATATCTACCATGAGACTTTCCACGGTTGATGACTGACGCTTATATAATCAAACAATTGATAGATTGAGTGCTTTCACAATGAAAATTTACATTTTCAGCCTGTAACCACCAAATGGAAGGTACCTAGAGCTGTCTTTAGCTAGTGAGGAGTGAATCATGAACTGGAAAATGAGGAAATATAGTATGAAAATGTCTTTGGAATTTAATTGTTAATTTTCTATAGGATATGCAACTAGATGTCAGTGAAGCTTATACATAAATTTTTTTAATAACCATCATGATCAGGTTTGCCACTATTTTCTAACCACCTTATTCTCTGTATTTTCCAGGTTTTCCAGACGAAACTTCCATTTACCAGGCAGCTTATATTGAAGAAAAGAGTATTAAAATTTCGGTTTTCATCGAACTGACCAGTGTAAAGTGATGTAACTTTTGTTTAAAACAGGATGATTTAAAATTCATAAGGAAATACATCTTATGTTGCTTCCCGACACTTGTTTAATAGCTAATAAGACATGTTTGAAACAACATGCTTAAATCGTCAGTTCTTCAGTTATATGCCCCAAATGAACAAATGTTCCAGAATTTTTACTAGATTTTGCAAAACTTCCTGTGTTTTCCCAGTTACTCTGGTTCTCCAGGTGCATGGCAGCCTGATGATTTAAAATATTCAATATCTTTGAATTATTCCATGGGTTATATATTCATGATGGCTTATTAATGTTTTTACATTAGTTTCCTTTAAATCCACTGCATATTGTGAACGACTGTGAAACAGTTTGTAACACCATCCCCGGTATTTTCTAACCTGTACGACAATCTATGATGAGACATGCTCAAGCCTGTATAAAATCTCACATGAGAATTTCAAGCATATGTAAAATTAATTTGAGTCCTGCTGATAACAATGGCCCCTCACCTATTTGAGCGCATTTTTATTCTTACCTTTACAAAACACTTTATTTTAGAAAGAATCTTTTCCTGACACATGATTATATAAACTTTTAATTAGAGATGGGCCACTCGAATCTTCGAATCCTCGAATCCACTGAATCCTGATAAGTATTCGAGATTCGAGGGTTCGGTGTTTTACTGGATTCGATGATCGAATCTTTCACCTCATAAACAAAGCATTATATCTTGAATTAAAAAAATTACTTAGTTAGGCCTACTTGAAAAGCACAACTTAATCCGTAATATTTATTTTGTCGGAGAAAAGAGATAAACATTAATAA
>CABEEJ010002566.1:90737-107334 GCA_901482245.1 Timema douglasi | reverse complement strand
TCCTTGGACCTTAAAGAACCATACAAAACCAGCTACGGTTTTCCTTGGTTTACTATGGAATGTTCCTGTGCTTTTCCACCAGGGTAGGTGTCTATTTTACATGATTGACACGCTACAGTGGCAAACCGGGCAACTAAAATGTTCAGAGTCTGATCGAATTGTACGTAGGGTTTTGAGTAGGGATGCCCCAGGCCAGGATTTCTGTATTTTCCTCCATGATAATATACATCGTTGTAGAAACTTGGCAATGCTGTTAATGTTCTACTTGGCAATGTTGTTAATTTTCTAGTAACGTCGCCATTTGTCGAATATCAGGATATTAGATTTTTTAAAGTATACGTCAGTGATATTAAACTTTAAAATTATCCGGATTATTGCCTTCTCAACGATTTTACACTTCGAAAATGTCCTTATTTGGTGATTTTGATGACGATCCATTTTTTGGGTGAGTTCTGCGATTATTATTTCTATTTGTTTTGACGATTCAAGATCAATTTTGTTTTTATATAAAGAGAATAATAAGCATCTGTCAATATATTAATTTATTGATTTTTCATTTAATTTCTTTGCAGTACTTTCAAACTTCATATTTAATTTGTTTTTATCAAAGTGAACTTCTTTAAA
Organism: Timema douglasi; assembly: GCA_901482245.1. NCBI lineage: Eukaryota > Metazoa > Arthropoda > Insecta > Phasmatodea > Timematidae > Timema > Timema douglasi. Next base: position 106,710 of record CABEEJ010002566.1, on the reverse strand, counting down.
ATTTGCAAACTATTTTCTGTGAAGCCTCTATATTTGAAATTTATTTTAATTGAATATGTACACACATTTTTATTGCAAAGTTCAATTGAGAATAAAATAATTTGCCTTAACTTTTTTTTTTAAATTCGACTGATGTTGCTGGGAGCATGAAACCTCTAGCCTATAGTTTAATTAGACAAAGGTATATTAGAATTAAGAATTGTATGTTCCTGGCATACTCAAATGCAAGAAACTTGGTTTATCTTCAATTTAATACTACAGTAGCCCCGTGGCTTCTTTGGTGCTCACCGACAGCTCACAGCTAACTTCTGACAGTCAACATTTAGGTATATACCTAAATTTTGACTGTCAAAAGTGACATGCTAAACACTTGTTTTTTGCAGATCATCTGGTTCGGTGTAGGGACACGTAATTTGGTCTGGTAACTTTTTAAAGCTGTCAACTGTCAGCTACGAGCTGTCAGTCAGCACCAAAGAAGTCATGGGGCAACTGTAGCTACCCAGATACATTAGGCCTAAAATTTACATTCTACAGCAAGATTAAGGTATTGCTAATATAACTATCTTTGAGCTAACACGATACAATGTGGTGGTCGTGAGTAATCTCATCACTACTATGTTTACCAACAGGTTTCTCTAGTTTAATTATCATTTGGTGGTCTTATTTTTAATATCACTTGAAAAAAGGCTTAGGGGAGAGTGAGGGTAGACACTGACTCTTTTAATCTTTAAATCTTTGCTTATGCTGGTTAATGGAGATGCAAGGTCAGTATTGATAGAGTGAATGGGACCATTTACTAGTAGTAGCATTTTTAACAAATTGGGTCAAGAATAATTATGCTTACATTTTTTTGAAAAGAAACAAATAGGCCTATATTTTTTTACTCAAATCTTTATAATTAATACTAGACACAAAAAAATGTTGGCTGTCCATGTACTAAGACTATCTAATTAATAATTTAGAAAATATTTGCTCTCCTAACCTATTTCACATTAACGAAAAAGTTTACAGTAAGCTTCCCTTAAACATATTCAAATCATGCACAGAATTGCCAATTTAAGACATCTATTATAGCTAATCATAGTAATCACTGTTCGGAAAACCTACCTAAGTGGCCACATCCTCCGAAGAAAACACTCAATAAACTAGACTGCCAATGGAAAACCTACCTCAGTGGCCACATCCTCCAAAGGAAACACGCGCAATAAACTAGACTGCCATTGACAGGGAAAGCAGGGTTTGAATCTTGGTTGGGTTTAGTGAGGGAGGCTATCCCTAAAAAATTGTTTTCCATTTTCCCATTAAACGAATTGTGGCATACTTCTCCTAGATTCAACTTTCCTCATTCCTAACTAATTACCGTAATTATAACATAACTATATAGCCTGAACAGGTAGTAAGACATAGTGCTAAAAACTGGGTTCTTATGTGTCATGAAAATCCTGGAATTTTATAATATTTATTTCAGGCCTAGAAATCTTATGGGAATTTCTCATTTTTCCAATCTTGTCCTGGAAATTTCTTTTTCCCCTTTTTTTTAAAAAAAAGGTCAGTAGGCCTAAATCAGGAGGAAACACTAGATGGAATTACAAAAAATGAATAAATTTATAAGGTTTGAATCCATTTATACCGTTTTTTTTATCAAGTTACTTAATCATTCGATAATATATATAACTATTAGGGCCTATTGTCATTTTTATAAATCTTAGTTATTTAATTATTTGAATATCTTGTTGCATCATTAAATACATTTAAAAATAATAAACGGTGGGGAAAGCTGTAGGAAAGTTTGGGGCCTGCATTAAATAAAATAAAATATTTAAGGATGTATATTTTGCCATGATTACTTTATACACTTGTCCTGGAGGAACTGTAGAAAATTCTTGAAATGTCGTGGAAACATTTTCACGATTTTGTGTAGGAACCCTGAAAACTCTTTTATTTAACCGCGTTTTATTTTTATATATGTCATTTAAATTAATTTAAGCCATTTGTGGCATCTTATTTAACTATTATCCATTCTCAACTAAATGAGGTACTGTTAATTAATTAATTAAATGCAAATGATGCCATATTAATGAGGGATGAGTGAAAGTGACTTGGCATAATGCATTAAATCGTTTGAATGTGGCAACAGGCAGATTGGATCTTCTTATGAAGATCTCCCAAACTAAGGTGACAGTTTTTGATGAGGACACAATAAGATATGATTGTCAGCTTAGTATAAATGGAAAATTGTTAGAACAAGTAACTTACATGATTTTGTGTATCTGGCCAAAATGTTCTGTAAAAATGAAAGTATAGATGGTGGGGAAATTGACAGACGAGTGAATACATATTGGAGATTAGTTGGATTTATGTAGACTATTGCAAAGATGTCAGTAACATATGTTTGTGCCAATGTGATTTTATGGATGTGAAGCATGGGGCTGTCAGGAGAAACACAAGAGCAAGGTGAATGCTGCTATGCAATAGGCCTATATAAGAAATGTTTGTGGAAAAACTCATATGGACAGTCGGTAATGAATGGGTGCTGAAGGAGTATGGTTTGAAAGGGAATTCAATAGGTCATTGTGAAAGAAGTGTGCTACGTTGATTTGGGCATGTTTAGAGGATGAGAGTGGATCGAGTAACGAAGCAAATATATGAAGATAAAGTTTATGGATCAAAAGGAAGGGGTAGGCCACGTACGACATGGCTAAATATTGTAGACAAGTTTTTAAGATTAAAAGAACATGCATGCCTCTGTGTATGGATGTTGTTGAAGTGAAGGGAGTAGACCCATGCAAGGATAGGGTAAGTGTGGAGAAAGTTATTGGGGATATATTAGATACAAAGTTGTTCTTTTATTGTATATAACTGTTCAATAATGAGGCAAATGTTGTCATTAAATTTATCAATGTCATCCTTTTTATTTCTACACCATTTGTTGGCTGTAACCTGTGATGTGACTTCATTCTCAAAAGGTAACTTTTGAAAAGGTGAGCTTTTGGTTTGAAACTTGACAATTAATGGAAGAAGTAAACTTAATGATGAATGATCTTTTCTTCAGAAAAGTCGATTGAAGAATTCCTTTCTTTTGGATTCAGCATGCAAGCTAAAAAATTAGCTGTTGTTACAGCCATGTTCTATATGTTTTTGAATTTTGGTGTCAACGTCATCAAGGGCAATTTGGCAATAGGCTTTAAATGATTTAAGTATGTTCTTTACATTTTGTTTTAATATAAATTTGAAATCTTTGTTTGCACTTCTTTATCACTTGTTTTACAATTGTCTTCACAAATGTGTAACAAATTTTCCCAGCTCTTAAGAAATATCTCCAAACATTCTTCCTTGGTATTCCAGTGCACTTCATTTGCAATAACAAGTTTTGGGGTACTAGATTTTATTTTCTGTAACATGCATTAATAAAGTAGTTGTTTCTGAAGTACATTATTATGTATTTAGCACACATGTTCTTTCACATTTGAAAACTGAAAGTCACTTGCTAGTAGATTTAGTACATGTGCTAAGCATCTATAAGTGATGACATCCAAATCTTCAAATTTTTCAAGGAAAATACATTTTTGCAACATTGGTGATGATATCTGTAACAACAGAACAAACCTTGCACTCTAAGTTCTTCTCAATTTTTTTTTAATGCTGTTAACAGCAACTTCTACCAGATAATCAACATTGTAGGCATGCATGACCAGATGTGCCAATTGTGTCAACAAGATAAACATTGGCTATCTTGCTGTTAACTCTAAGGCATATTATTGGTTCATTGTAGACATTTGCCCAGCCATCAAATACAAGATAAACACTTAGATTTTTCAGAATAGGGTACAAATATTCTTTTCCTCTTCGTAAATAGTTACCAATAAAGGAGATGTTGCATAAGTTGTACGAATTGAGGATATTTAACACTATGAAACAATACTGGTAGTGAATATAAAATAAACTACTTGCTGATCCAAAGACTGTCTGCATTGGTGTTGATCTAACTAAATATGAATCCAATGATGTTTCAACTTTTTCTCCTTGCCCTGAGAGTATGCTGATATAGAACAATTTTTCTCATTAGAAGATGATGGAGCGATACTGGCTAAAACTTGAGTGAATGTAGGACTACTAGGTGGACAGGGTCGACAAATTCTTTTTGAACAATAAAATTCCATAGCACAACTTCCTTCGAAGGGGAAATAAAGCCTTTGCATGTCAATTGTGGCATGTAAAATAACCCTGGAAGGTATATGAAAATACCTTTCCTGGAAAAATTTGTAGACCCTCTCCTTTTCGCTCATAGTAATTCTTGTGTGTTGATATAATCGGTTGGTTCAGAAAGTCCACGTTAAGTATCTATATTAAATTAAATAATATATTTTAAATTTAAAAAAAAAGTTCTCTAGAATGTATACACAAGCAACCTTCAAAAAATCCTGTAGTGACTAGCATTTGTTGATTGATAATGGCCCAATGTCAATTCAAAGAGCAAGTTGATTGTTTATCAACAGGTGTTTATGCATTTTAAAAACTTAAATAATGAACTCATTAAACATATTACATGCATCACCTTTACTGTCTACTGTCTTCAACTTTGATTTTATGTGCACATTCACATTTTAGTAGGGGATTTTTCATTCTGATGACTTGACCCTTTAGCTCATAGCTACATTTTTTGCATTTCAACCTCACATTTTTCCTCTATTCCTTTTTAACTTGATCAAAGCCAAATAAAATCACATTTTCGCCATTCACATTGAATTGTTGAACTTAGAATACCGAAAGGCCAAAGTCCAACACATCCACACTCTGATAATGTTTTAGACCCCTCTCTTATATTAAAAAGAGTCATGAAGTTCTTAGATAAACTGTATATAAAATATCCTTTTAATATTTCATCCATGGAGAGTCATGCGCTTTTCAGAAATAATTTCAATATATTGCACCACAAACTTTTTTTTTCCTTTAAAAGTTCAACTTTGTCGTATTCGAAAGATTTTGTGACACACTAGGTCCCTCTACCCAATAGGAAGCTAGCCTTCACAACACCAGTTGCGAGGAGTTGCTCCATTAGTTAGTTTTAACACCGGTGACAAGGGGTCCAAGATGCAAGGGGTAGGTCATATATAAGCCGTTTGTGAGCATGAATACACACAGTGCCAGTTATTTAAATCCACAGAGTGCATTAAATATATTAGAGAGAAAAATCACAGAAAAACAATCTGTGAAATTAACAAAAAACTGTTATTTTATATATTATACAACACAGTACTGAAGGTGTAATCATTCAAATAAATCGTGTGGAACATCAAGAGTCTTGTTTACTTAATAAGATTAAATATCAGAAATAATCATATTACATACCGCGAGCAAGTGCGCAGCAAGGCATGCTCGCGTTATCATCGTAAAACTCATTATTGTTATAGATACTGCTCAGTCACGATTATAATCCATATCACTTTAATTGGTGCAAATAGCGGGTAAGACAATCCCTAGATCCATACCACTCTAATTGGCTCCCAATTGTGGGGCTCGATTATTAAATAAAATCCCAAGTGTTTTAATTGGCGTCCATCACGGGCCATAACACTTTACCATGTTTCATAAGGAAAGATGATTATATGACTGGATATTCATATTATACTAAAGGTAATTTCCCCTTTGTTTCTTAGATTCTATAGTTGACATATTCTTAAATTATCCAACTGAGAACATCCGATAAGCGAGAGGAGAGATCATTCGAAATAAGAATTTGCTGTAGCTATATTTTTATTGTGCCTTCTCCCCTTTGATGAACACAGACACAATGGCCATTAGCTGTAAAGGTCTAATTCTTTGTGTGCAGGTCTCAGATGCGCACAATGCATCAGATGAATAGCATGATGAACTCGATGTTTCCTGACCCATTTGGCTTCATGGGAGGCATGGGCCCTCCTGCCCTGGGAGGCCCCCTAATGGGGGCAATCGCCCCTTCTCCCAGACATGACCTCATGCCTTTTGGTTTCCCTAACATGAACATGAATATGGGCCGTCTGTTCCCGAGATTTGTAAGTGATGAGCATTAAGAATCTTACATTTACTTGTAAAAACAATATTATTGTTAAACACTCAAAACTTCATAACTGCCATCGTGGTTTCACCTTACAGGACCACATGGGCAACAACCCGAACGTCCACTCTTTCAGTAGCAGTAGTGTCATGACAATGACCAATGGCCCTGATGGCCAACCCCAGGTAAGATTCACATGTAAATGTTATTGTGACTGCATATATTCATGGTTTTTCCTATACTGTTTGGTGAATACAAGTGAACTACTAGTTCATCATTGTATTAGACTTATAGTTCAAAGAAAACCGCAAGTTATCACTCATTTTGCAAATTCATTGACACACAGCTCACTTCTGACTGTTTGGTTCATTCACATGACACACAAAAAAAATTGATAACTCTTGAAGAACGTGAGAGTTTAGCTCATGTCTAAAAGTTAACAAACAGTTTCCATTTCCATTCAATGCTCAATTAAGTTATTTATTTAATTTGCTCTATGTCTACCCAATAGGACATCCTTGTTTAACTATACTCGTGTGATAGAGAATTATAAAGCTAGAATTTAGAGGCTACATTTACTTTAAGAGAGTGGGAAACCATTTAGGAAAAACAACTCTTAATACACCCATCCAAAATTCAAACCTCTACCTCTTTATCAGCGGCAAAACTAACTACACAAGCTTAACGTTAGGTCTGTGTACCCATTAACACGAGTAGATATAGTCTGATTTTCAATGGAAGCCCGTTATAAAAAACTGCCAACTCATGTTGCCACAATTATGTAAAAATTAATAAAAAGAATTTAAAATGGTATTCATTTTCTTAGTCTGTTTAATAATGTAAAGAGAAATGATACAATACTTCAAAATGAAGTATTATTGGAAGCTTTTTCATATAAATTGATCATTTCGAAACCGTTATAATTCCACAAACTTAACAGGAGCGAAAATTATCTGTTGGAGGCTGGCCTTTAGAAAAGAATTCTAGCATATAAAGTATATAGAAGGCTTAGAAAATTGAATTTTTGCTTGAAATATGCGCCATAGTACCTCTACAGAAGTATTCAAAAATAGAAAAAAATTGTGAAATAAGGCTTTTTCGAGATTATTGAAATTCACTTAGTTGAATAAAACTTGTTTACAGAATATCAAATTTGAGTAACTTTCAATCAATGTTGGTCAAAAGGGGGCTTTCCATAAAAATCAAGGTTTAGTTTTAGGTAACTACTCGAAGAAAACACATGTGGTCAGATTGCCATCTGGAGGAAACCTTTGGCATATGCACAAAACAAATTTAGAGACTTTTAATTGAGACTGATTTATCAGATTTGAGAAATTAGTGTTCAAATCTTAGTTGAGGCAAATTTTAATCTGAAAGCGGGCTTAGAGCATTGGTGTTCACTAGTGATGCAATCCAAGGTGCCTAAAAACCTTAATGCTGGTACTAATATAATGGTGGTACCCCAGGTGTACCAAGCCTCCTCTTCTACCCGCACAGCCCCTGGTGGGGTCAAGGAGACTAAGAAGACCGTCTGTGACAGCCGCAGCGGCACCAAGAAGATGGCAATTGGCCACCACATTGGTGAACGTGCACACATCTTGGAGCGTGAGCAGAACCTACGGTCTGGAGACCGCGAGGAGCGCCAAGAGCTCATCAACCTTGATGACGGTGGGTGTCACAGTTGTCATAAACCTTAGATGGCTTTAGAGTTTGAGTGGCTTTTGTAGACCTACAATTTAATTTGTGCCTACTGATGCCAGAACTTGGCATCTAGCCAGACCTATGAAATGGATTAAAAAAAAGTTAATTATAAGTAAATTCATAAGCACTCTGCTCTAAAGTTTAAAAAAAAATTTCTAAAATAAAAGTGGGCCTATTGTGTAGGAAGCTAATATTGAAGCTTGGTTTTCACGGTCATCTAGATCACTTGTCCACACTTGCCACTTAAGTAAGAAAATTGAGGGGATCTCAACAATCCTAAATTAAGGCCAGATTTAAAAAAAATTGTCTATTAATAATTATTATAATATGTCTTTGAAGGATAACAATTATAAATTGGCAAAAAATAGACATTAGATGTAATTCAAAACTATCCAAGAGAATATAAAAACCTATATTTAAAATTATATATTAATCTTTTCTCCTTATGCTGTTGGTAAAAAGAATTGACAGTTTTTAGACTCTGCTCTGGGTCTTAGAAGTTGATCTCTAAATCTATTCCAAAGAATCTGAATTGTTCCTTTGATCATATATGTTTGTGTGCAGATGAGGCAGAGGAATTTAACCGGGAATTTGAGAAAAAGACTAGGCAGGCTCTGGATGCCATCACCTATCCCAGCCGCCATGGAACTCACCGGCGCCACCAGGATGCTCTGCCTGCCCTGCCTTCCAGGTGAGTGACAAGTATATTAGTGATTCCGTGGTGCGGCAACAGTTTAGCAAGAACACGTTTATAACACTAGCATACCATAAGTTGGAGAACAATACACATTTACACCACCAGTTTTAGTCATTCATATTTGGTGTATAAGGCTGCTTTGAGCAATGAAATTTGTTAGAATCCTGTGTGACTGCACTGGAAAGGCAGGCTCACATTCTCTCATTAGGTATATTTTTATATATTTATTTTAAATTTTCCCTCCACCTATTTTTTAGGGGTGTGCGAAGCCAGTTTTTTCGGTCAAAGCGAATATTCAAGAATGTTCTGAAAGTCAAATCAAAGTTCGAATAAAATATAAACAACTAATAATAGCTCTGAAAACAAACTATTTTTCTAAAAAAGTTGGATGTTTTTAGCCTTAATATGTTTATATTTAGTTCAAATGCTATTAAATTGATACATTTTATCAAACTCTGATAAAACATTACAATGTAGCCTAATTATGTAATAATACACAGTAAGACATTAACCTTTAAAAAAATATATGTAGGTCTACTAAAAACATTCACTTGGGCATGTAAATATACAATTATATTTTATAAACAATATAGGTATATACTATTAGATCAATATTATCCTACTTGCAATCAAACTTTTAAAAATATCCACTTCAGAGCAGGTTATGTAGTAACTTATTTATAAAAAAACATTAGGATAAATTATATCAAAATAAACCATTTTTTAAGTTAAAATAAAAACAAACATTGTAAGAAAATATTTACACTGGCACTTAGAAGTGTCACTTTTTCTTCAAGTTATTTTGAAGGAATGTTAATTTCTCGACATAAATATGAGTCATTGATTCTCGTCTGGCAGTTGCAATGTTTCCTGAACTAGAAAAGACCCTTTCACTACACACACTTATAGCAGGTATTCCCAGGTATTTTAGGGCTACTTTGGAGACATTAGGGTATTTTCGAGAACCCTCCACCAGATATAGGGGTATGTTGATCTAGACACTCGTGGTTCATTTAGGTAATCCTTCACTTCACTATTGTTGTCTATTGCTGGTTGAGTGGTATTTGGTATGGAATCAAAATTTGACTATAGTCCAGAACTAGAAGAGGAGCATGAGGGTTGTTCATCTTTTACGTTAGGCTCTAAAGATGACTTGTCACTCAACTTCTTAACTTCCATTGCTGGCTTGTTTACTGCGACCATATCATCAATCAAGACACCTCTAAATCCTGGGTCACATAGCATGGATGGGCAGAAAATCGTATCTGAATCGTAGAAACTGAAGTGAGATTTCAAAGCCGTATCTAAACTTCTTGCTAACATTACATCATCCTTCTTGCTGGGGATAAAAACATTAGGATGGTATTCGAGGCAATGAAGGATGGGTATAAACATTGAAGAGGTTGGATAACTGTCCCCACTGATTTCCTTGGTGGCATCAGTTAGTGGCCCAAGAACCTCTACAATGCCCACTGCTTGCTTCCATTCAACTGTGTTCAGGACCTTGATAGACTTGCTGGACCACCTTGTATCCACAAACTGAATTAACTCGAGTATTTGCAGTCCCAACTCTTCCATTACAATATGTCATCTTTTTCTTGCGGATGAACTACGACTGTAATGTCCCACAAATACTTTTGCCTTTGTCAAAAGCGTACAAACCCCAGGATAATCTGCTTTGGCATTATGGATAGCTAATTGTAGGTAATGGAAATAAACAGGGAATTTACTGCAGAACGAAAATTTGGAACATTATCACTGACACAATATTTTGAAGGTGTATCTTCATTTAAAGCAATGCACCATTCATATACAGCCTCTTGCAGTGTAGCTTTGATGCTCACAGCTGTGTGTGATTCATTAAGTAGTACGGGGTTTATTGTAAAAGACTTGTACTCAAAGCCTGGTTTCAAATAATGACACGTCAGACTTATTTAACTGTCTTGTGCACGTAACGTCCATCTGAGGTAAGCGACAAAGCAAAAAGTTGTTATAAATCATTAATAAGTTGACATTTTAAATCTTTTTTTTTGTCTCATCATATAGTGCTGGCACATAGTTTCACAAAAATGTGGTGTGATAAGGAACTCTGTAGTTTGGCACTACATGTTTCATTAAGTTGATGAAGCCTTTTTCCTCCACAAACTCTTATGGCAAGAGACTCTTTGCCAACATTTTTGCCATTTGCTTTGTAATTTTGTGTGCTCTTGGGTTGGTATGGTAGGTTCTATGATTAAACCTTTCTGAAAGGCACCTTGAATTGTTGACTGAACTGGTGTATTTTTTAGGAACTGAGGTAGTTTCGATTCATTTGCCACTTTATCTTTTAAATTCATTGAATTGAGATGGATGCATCTCTAGATGGTTTGAAAGTGTTTTTGTTGTACCTGGATTAGAGATTTAAAAAAACAACTGGGTATCAAAAATGTAAGTTATATTTTAATCAGAGATAATAAAGATATTAGTCTTAAATGTATTAAAATGATTATATAGTCCTAGCATTAAAGCATATTTAAACTTGAGAGATTAAAGTAATTTGCAAAATCCAATATTACTGTTCAATCTAATGCAATAAAAACATTTTCATAGGCCTAACTAAAACTATTAAGAAGTTAATAAGAAAACGAGTATAGCAGCACAGAATTAAACATGAATTATGAAACTGTTTAGTAAATATGTTTATCCTGATTAAGTTGCCAACATGAGGTCATCGAATTTTCCATCAAGTTTTTTAGTATGATTTGAAATTGAAACAAAATTTAATCTGCAATGGGTAAATATGTTTACTTTACTTCTGTTCTATATCAAAATTAATTTTTTTCAACTTTCTAGCAAGTTTTTTATTTTATCTCTCAGTGAATGCGTAGTAACATTTTCTGTTGAGTTGAGCAAACACACGTGAAGTTCCTTTTCTCTTCAGAATATTGAAAAAGATTTACTTAAAAAAAATAATGCAAAATTCAAAGAAAAATATGGTTTTGAAATTGTAAATTGATTATTTTTTTTTAAATATCTACATATTATTTTAAATCTATACCACATGAATTTAGGTCATGTGGCATTGAAGATAGTTGAACATATTTGATTTGTAAAATGAGCAGTCTGTGTGGCATTGAATATAACCGATTATTGAACTTGTTTAACCATCGATATTTATTCAATATTTCATCAAAACGAACTATTTAAAATAGAGATGGGTCGAATCCACTATTTCTCGAATCCGAATCCTAGCAAATCGTTTAAATGTTTAATGATTTACAAAAAACACAACATTACACAATATAGGCCTAAACTGTAAATTAAGATATATTTTAATCATGCTTTCAATTTCAATCCACCCCAACCACCCCTCGCAAAATAAAGTTTAAAATCTAGCCAAATTAAACAATCTAGACTCATATTATTGTTTAAAAGTCAAATCAATCAAAATTTGAGTGTCTTTTAGTTATTTTTAAAAGTGTTGTTAGAATAAGTTAAGTTTATAAAAATCGTGAAATAAACAGATTAGGCCTAGTTATCCTTCGATCAACCTTAATCATCCCTAAAGGATATTTTATTGTATTAAGATAGCAAAAATAGGAATACAAACGGATATTTTTAATAAAGACTAAAACAACATGCTTAACAATTAAACATACATTGGAAATTGTTAACTCAATCATGTCTAAGTATGTTTTATTATTATTTTCTTTTATATCCATTATCTATCTTCGCATAGAAAACAAATATGTTCGATACTTGCGATATATCGATTTCTGAGAATACATTCGATTTAAAACACGAACATATTTTCGACTACAATATGTTCATTCCCATTTAATAAGGCAGGACTACGTTTGAATATTTCTACAGTTACTTCAATAAGATATTTTTAAAAAAACTCGAGATTGCTTACTAAGTGATCAGATTACCTGAATCGAATCCAAACAAACAATCGATATACGATGTGTAGGCCGGTAGAGATAAACAAACAATTTTATCGCTGTCTGACTGTTGACAGTATTTATTTTTCATGAAACCCAACAAAATGTCTAACTTAAGGATCGTATGCAATAAATTAGGGTTCTTTGCATAGGTCTAGATAACTAAAACCAGTTGGATAGTAAGAATTAACAGTATCTTCATTTTAATCATCACTCGGGCGAGTAAACATAATATACGTTATGGCGGTCGACTTTGTATTGTGTGTAATGGCCGCTGACTTTATATAATGCGTAATGTGTTCTTATTTCTGTTAAAATTAAAGCCGTAATTTGTTTTATTTCAAGTGTATCTTAATTCTAGTTACAATTTTAAGTTTTTGAAGAGTTTTAATGTCTTCATTAAAATATTTACAAGATTGTTCATGAGGTGAAAGTTTTAGAAGTGAGCATGCGCTGAAACGGTGAGTCCAAGTTTTCCATACGTTGGGAGGGTAGGGTACTAGGCACGTAAGATTTTCCACACCTAACGATTATTTTTATTTTTTAAAGAATATTTTATTCAGGTTTATCTCTTTTCACCGACAAAATATTATGGATTAAGTTGTGCTTCTAAAGTAGGCCTAACTAAGTAATTTTTGAATTCAAAATATTATGCCTTGTTTATGAGGTGAAAGATTCGATCATCGAATCCTGTAAAACACCGAATCCTCGAATCTCGAATACTTGTCAGGATTCGGAGGCTTCGAAGATTCGAGTGGCCCATCTCTAATTTAAAATGTAAAAGTTATTTATTAAGAGAGAATAAGAAAAAAATACTTATTGGGGCATTATTTTTTTAACAAAAAATAGTGTGATCAGCATTTATTAAAACTGGTCACTAATCTCAGTAGAACATATTGTGGAATAATAATTATGTCAGATACACAATAAACTTGTCTTTTTTATAACAATCTCCTTTTGTGTCAAAACATAGATATTCAAAAATATCGAGATAATCGATCTTTAACCTATAAATTGATAGGCCCATTCTTTTGTAAGGTAAACAAATGAAAATAATTTGTATTAGAAGCTTGGGCCTCATACATATTAATAATTATTATTTTATAATTTAAAGTTTTATTTATTTTGAATTGTGGGTTGTGTGTGGCAAACATGAATATAATATATTAGAATAACAGCTCAGAATGGTTGGAAAATACTTGATTTTTTTGCCGAAGCTTTGACTTTTTCAAAGTAAATTTTGTTTGTAGAAGTCAGTCGAAGCTAATTAATTTTCGCTTCAACTTTGAAATTCCCGAAGCTTCGCTCACCCCTATTATTTCCTTATGGGGGGAGAAGGAAGAGGAAATACAGGAACAATTACAAGAATGGAATGAGGAAGTTAAAAATGTGGAATGAAATTTAGCATGGCAAAGTGTGAAGTGATGGTAATGACAAGGAAGATGATAAGGCCTATTAAAGCTATAAGGTTGAATGGAGTAGAGCTGAGAATAGTACAGAATGTAAAATATCTTGAAAGCATTATTGAGAAGAAAGGTCGAAGTAGAGAGGATTTAATGAGCGAGGACAGGAGGAAGAGTTGTTTGTGCAAAAGAGGCCTTCTTTGGAGAAGGGAAGTCCCCTTGAAGTGTAATGAAGTGTTGTACAGGGTGTACTTTGTACCATTTGTCACATATGCAACAAAAACATGGACATTGAATGTAATAATAATAATAATATTTAGCACCGCATCTTACTACCCATTCGGGTTATACACTTTAAGTACTAATTACTCTAATGGATTAGGACTTGGGAAGGTTGAATTAGAGGAACTGAACCCGCATTTGCGTGAAGGGAGAGTGGAAAACCATTTAGGAAAAACCACCCCCAGTTCACCCGACCGAGATTCGAACCTCGATCTCCCCGTCCTCGGCAGTCGAGCTTCAACACGACAAGCGCGTTAGCCAACTACGCCACCGAGGCGGGTGACATTGAATGTAAGAGAGATTAGGAAAGTGGAGGCCAAGGGAATGAAGTTTGTGAGTAGCATGTTAGCTATCACAAGGAGAAACAAGAGTTAAGAATCAAGTTATTTGGGAAAGAGTAGGAGTACAGGGATTATATGAGATAGTAGAGGAAGCAAGACTGAGATGGTATGGGAATGCAATAAGAATTGAAAACGGAAGGATGCCAAAGAAAATGATGGAAATGAAGTATGTAGGAAAATGAATGCAAGGGAGGCCAAGAAAGAGATGGGAAGAGCAAATAAGAGGAAGTGTTCAAGTGAGAGGAGAATAATTGAATAAATTAAAGGAGGAAGATGGAGGCATTTTACTAAACTGGCCTGGCCATAAGCTGGAAAAGTTGATGATGATCCTATCTCCTTGAATAAATGTAAGCTTTATATAGCCTGGAACTAAGAAGTGTGGCACATTATTTTATTGATGAAACCACATGCTAAACATAATTCACTCAAACAATAACACATTACTAGGGGTATGTGAGCTTGGGTTTTTTCATTTGAGCCGAATATTTCTAAAAGCTCCTGAGTTTGAGTATAATCATAATTTTAAAAAGTATATATATTTGTTTATTTTCAAAGTAAAATAGTAGGCCTATATTTAAAATGTCACCGGTGAAAACAAACATAAAATGTAAATATCACAGCTTTAACATTTGAGATTTTAAAAATATATTAAAACTCATGTTTTTAAAATATGAATGACACCCATTCTTATAAATATAAAATACTTTTGAAAACAAAAAGTTTGGAAATGGAAATAAGCATATCCGTTTTTTAATTTAGAAATAACAATTTAAAAATAAGTACACTCAAATCAAATATAATAAAAACTGGTTTCAACATTCATTTTTTTAAGGACATTAAAATTACACTGACATTTATAAAAAAAAAAGTTAAACAAAATGAATAAATTTCTTGATGGTTTGGAAATGTATAATAAGACAGTGTAGAAACACTGTACCTATAATAAATTAAAGTAAGTAATAGTGAAGGAAGCCAACCTGAAAGGATTGTTAGGTTAGGCCTAGATAGGAACAAAAACACTTCTCTTTCATGTCTCTCTTAAACTTCCCACTTCTTCAAACTTCCCACTTCTTCAAACTTCCACAATTAAACATTGTTTAGAATTTTTAGAAATATTCCATTTTCATTAGTGTGTGTCTTCATATGAAAAATGAATATATCCGAAAATTCAAAACATTGTGCAACTGTGGAAGTTTGAAGAAGTGCGAAATGTAAATGTTTAAGAAGAAAAGAAGAGAAAAGTGTTAGTTCCTATCTAGGCCTAACCTAACTATCCTTTCAGATTGGTTTCCTACACTATCACTTACTTTACATTACTGTACAATGTTTGTACACTGTATTATTATTATTATTATTATTAATATTATTATTTGCACGGCGTCTTTCTACCCGTTCGGGTTATACGCACTTACGCTAATGTGTAATGGTAGGGTGATTGTGAGATGCAATGGAGGACCTACAGCTTAACGTGGAATCCGAACCACGGTGGAGGCCTGGCATTCCCCACATTCACAAGATGTCTTGTCAGAGGTGAAGGAAGGGTTTGGTAATCAGATAAATCTTTGCTGGGACCGAGGATTGAACCCCGGCTG